>APFE030972735.1:4382-15306 GCA_000404065.3 Pinus taeda
ATTCTTCTGATGATATTTGAGTTATATCCTGCTTGACTGATATATAATTGTATGATATTGGATTTTACGCTTGTTTTGGATTGTTCTTTGTTTGTGCAGGTGTCCATGCGTAGAACATAAGGATAGTGACCGGCCAAAGCTAAAGGACAGGAGCGACGTTTCTTCCACGACAAATAGCGCCCCCATTCCTATCCACGATCACAGATGGTTTGGTCTGCGAAACTAGAGATTCCGGGTTCGATCCCCAGTGGAGTCGCCAAATTGTTGAGGTCGGTAAATCCCCTCTGCGGACAAAGGCGATCCCACTAGCCCGACAGGGGTCTAATAACAATCATACACGCTGCATGCAAGTTCCTAATTGCATAATTTAAAGGTTGATCAAAAAGACCTACCTGGAATCCAACGCTATTTGTCGTGGAAGAAACATCACTCTTGTCCTTTAGCTTTGGCCGGTCACTATCCTTACGTTCTACGCATGGACACCTGCACAAACAAAGAACAATCCAAAACAAGCGTAAAATCCAATATCATACAATTATATATCAGTCAAGCAGGATATAACTCAAATATCATCAGAATAATACGTGAGTGGAACCATAATAACAGTCGTTCATTATTCAATAAAAGAAGAGAAGAATTACAACCAATAAAGGCTTGACGCTGCAAAATCTCCTCCAACTGGGTCAACAGTTAAACATGCCTTGCAAAGTCACTTCCTCTCTCAACATTCCAGCAGCATAACTTCTCTCTCAGCTCTTACTATCAATCTAGCATAGTCTCAGCTCACCTTAGCTCTTGTACAAAACTCAAAACTTCAACACTAGCTGGTTCAATGCAGGGTGACAGTTATTTATAGATGGAAGAGGCGGAAGTATTCATCGTATCCAGACACCTACTGGAGATTTGGTATTGTCCCAGAATAGCCTTTGGACTGAGTTGTCATGGATGAAAAATACGACACTCGATCACTTCCATGGGATTTTTCCCTAGAGAACTGCATGAGTAATGGAGGAAAAAACACTTCAGTGCGCGTTGGCCAAAAATCATGACCAATTTTGGGTGGCGCGGGCTTTGTTCTATGACAGCGCGTCCATGGGCGCGCCCTCTTTGGAGGAACTGAGCCATTGGCGCGGGTTAGACACTGTGGACCCGCGCTAATGAAAAAAGGACATTTTTTAGGGTTAATCTTCAAAAGGTGTCTTCAGGGATATTGAAGTTCAAACTTAGGAGACTCCAATGCAAGTGTTTTCAAGTTGTGTCACTGGTCACAGGTCCGTAAATGTGTCCCCCAGTGTGTGACAGCGGGGGTAACAAGGACGGTGACCAACGGCGACAAATTACTGCGTAACACTTATATTTATCACCTGTCATGTGTATCCACTATCAATGTACCACAGATTTTCTTGATCCCTGCATATAAATCTAGACCACAATTCTCAGATTCAATTTTTTTCTTCTTCCATACCTTAGATGTTGTTTCCATTTGCTTATCCTGAGCTATTGATCATCCTTTGCTCCTACACTCAGATTCTTTGTGCCCAAAGTTATCGCAAAAGGAGCATTCAATTTCATATTGAAGAGGAGCTTCCCTAGTCATGATAGTTTTGTAAGCAACACATTGAGCAGCCTTATGACCAAAATTTTGACAAGGAAAACATTGTCCATTAAAGTAGAAGTGTCTGTGAGTATAGTACCTTCTAGTGTTGTTTTCCTTTTGATTGAACCGAGAAGATTTTACCTGGGAAGTATTTGGTCCTTTATTATTTTGCTGTAGGATGGAGTGATGTTGACTGCTTCTTTTTACTGCATTGTGATAGCTTCTTGTTTTTGTAGAAGACTTTACAGTATTTTATGTTTCTTCACAGTATCCAAGACTTGTCTTTAAGAGGAGAGCGTTGAAATTTGATGATTTCATCCAAGGTTTCATATTCCTTTCACAAATCTATGATTAAGATTTTTTTTCTTTCTCAAGTTCTTTCCTTAGACTAGATATTTCACATTCTAGCTTCCCATTATGATCTTCCTTTTCTATGATTTGTTTCTTCAAAGTTTCTTATGCTAATTTAGTTTCTTCCAAACTAATCTTAAGCTGAGATATTTCTTCAATAAAAATATCATTTTCTTCTAGGGCATCCATGAAATTATCATCAGACTCATCTTCAAATTCCATAAGTAATTGACATTCTTGATGAAACTCATCTTCCTCATCACTATCATTATTGCATAGACAAGGAAATAGATCACATTTAGAACAAAAGTCCATACCTGATAATGCTTCTTCATTCTTGATCAAATATAAAGCAAGCCGCTTCTCACTATTTTCTTCCTTTGAGTTGCTTTCTTCTTTTGCTTCTTTCCCATTGTCTTGATGGATCTCCTTCAAGCGATCAAGCTTTTGCCGAAGGACTTGTTCTAAAACCAATTCTTTGGAAAAATACTGGGGGGTGGGGGCTAGTAAATCAGTATTTTCAAACCATTAAACTTTTTGATTTCATATCCTAATTTCTATACGCAACTTTATTAAAGGGAACCCGCGTGTGTACATGATTGTTATTCATACAACTAGCGTATATACAGTAAAACATATTTTTCAGTTAACTCATCTTTTGTTTATCTTGAGTCATTGCATCAATACTTCATTAAGTATTAAATAAATAGTAACCATGTGCAATAAGGACAAAATAAACCATCACACATAATCATCACACAATAACACCATGATTTAAGGTGGAAACCCAATGTAGGGAAAAACCACCACTTTTGTTGTCTCTGTCTTCTTTTTATTATAAAGAAAAACTTTTTACAATCTTGTACTGCCGCAGACTCATACCAGCACGCAGGCACTCACATGCAGAAGGCTACAACCTTCACTCGTTCTCCAGCTCCTACTAGAAGGGAGCTCCAACCCCTTAATCTTGTTTACTAGCACCCTTCAGAAGGGAGCTCCAACCCCCTGATCTAATTTACCAACTACCACTGGAAGGAAGCTTCAACTCCCTCACTAAAGGCTCCAACCCTCAACACCTTCAAGGACCACGTTTCATAAATTTTCATACTGGATCCACCTGTTACAAAACATCACAACTTGTAGCCCACGTTTCATCAAATTTTCAAATTGGACCCACTACCAACATTTAAGCTCAAAACCAAATATCAAAGTTGAAACCGATTACTACAACAAACGACTCAATCAATTGAAACAACCAATCAACTAAAACCCAAGTCAATCAACTTAAACAACCAAAACAGTCAAATCACTATAACCAGAATACCAATCAACACACTGCACATCACAGAAACCAGATTCTGTTATAGCAAACCCTGATCAACCATATATCAAAATATATACGTTATTTTACAATAGAAAACCCACGTATGTATGTGCTTTTCATAAAGCATACCCGCGTACAGATCTTAAACCACTAAAACCTGAAAGTGAACCACTGTCATCTTGAAATAAATATTGAATCATACACAAACCCACTGCATCATTTTGAAATAATCACATAACCTTCACTGAACTTCAATCAAAAACAACAAATATCTCCATTATTCTTCAATCAATCAATTCATCTTTCAAAAATCACCGTTAAGCCCAAATCATCAAGCAAGACTTCATTTATAGACAACAGAAACACATCAAGACTGATTAAACTGATTAGTCATCCTTTTCATCAAAACCCTAGTTTTTGTACGTGCTTTCCTCAAAGCATGTATACATGTATACGCGCTTTTCAGGAAACAAACCCGCATATAGATCAGAATATATACGCGACTTACCAGTATCAAACTCACGTGTGTACACGCCCTTCAGTCTATTAAATTTGCGTACATATCTGCAATTTCTGACTCAAACCTTCACTATAGCACAGAACTTTAGACATACCCAAATCCCGACATACACAGAAAAATCACACGTTAAGACACTGTCAACACTGATCAAATCAACTCATAATCAATTTTGTCATCTCAGATCTATTGGATTATATCCATCATCAAATTCCCAGGTGCATACTTAGTTTAGATCAAGCAAAACATTAACAACCCATTACATGTATATTTGCTTCAGATCTAACTATTCATAAAAAATTCATCACTTGCATGTATACGCGCTTTTCAGGAAATAAACCCATGTATAGATCAAAATATATACGTGACTTACTAGTATCAAACGTGCATGTGTATGCACCCTTCAGACTATAAAACCCGCGTACAAATCTGCAATTTCTAACTCAAACCTTCACTACGACAAAGAACTTCAGACATACCAAATCTCAGCATATACAGAAAAATCACGTGTTAAGACACTATCAACACTGATCAAATCAACTCATAATCAAGATTGTCATCTCAGATATATTGGATCTGATCCATCATCACATTCCCGGGTGCATACTTAGTTTTAGATCAAGTAAAACATTAACATCCCATTACATGCATATTTTCTTCAGATCTAACTATTCATAAAAAATTCATCACTTGCACACCTCCACCACTTTGATCTTCATCTCCTTATATGGCTTAGCCCTTATCCAGTAACACAAGTCAAAACCATACTCCAGCTGATGTTTTTCTTAGATGAGATCAAAACATTTGTTGTTGGGCTCAATACCACAGGGCAATACCAAGGTAAGGACCCTTGGTATTTAGAATACCATGGTGCAGAAACTGTATGCGCCTTTGCTTCTTCATACCCGCATGTGTACATGGCTTTTCTTAACAGAACCTGTGTATACTCTACTTTGCTTCACCAAACTTGTGTGTGTACTCGAATTTTCTTCATAGAACCTGTGTATACTCGAGTTTGCTTCATAAAACCTGTGTATACTCGACTTTTCTTCACCAAACCTGTGTATACTTCTTCAAACTTCATCTTTATTATTTCTCTATCTCTAAATTGTTATGTCTTTGATCAAATTCTCTGTCACATGTAGATGCATCTTGTTGACATCTTCATCAAGTAGATTTCCATCAAAGGACAACTCATCAAGTAGGTTTCCATCAAGGACAACACATTAGTCATAATGCCAACAATTTTATCTTCTAAAAACTCGACCAGATGTTTCCCTCCCTTTTCCCAATCTCTCTCGTTCTAATCCAGTCAATGAGAGGCCTTCTCTTATGGTATTTTGCAATAATAATCTCCTTTCAAATGCCTTAACCAAAGAGTGCTCGCCAAAGGGACTTCAATAACATCAACCAACCAAAAACATGGGTGTTCAGAATACCCCAGCCACCAAGCTCCCTTGGTCTAGATATATAATCCCATTTGACTAAGTGAAATTTTTTATCCATATCATCCCCGAACCATAAGAAGCAAGACAATATAGAGTGCATCTTAGAAATAATGTGAGCAGGGAGAGAAAATAAATGCATCCAATATATAGCCAATTGTTTTAGGATAGATTGAATCATTGTGAATCTCCTACCAAGTGAGAGCCAATGGTGTGTCCAACATTTGAGCTTGTTTTGGAATTTTGAGAGTAACCTTATCCAGTCCTCCAAGCTGTAGTTTTTCAACTTCAGCATAAAGCCCAAATAGGTAAAGCCTTCTTGTAGGGGTTTAGTACCCACCCCGAATATTACAACAATATAGTTTATATCTGAGGGATTCCCACTGGAGAATATAAGTATAGAATTCTGACCATTTTCAATTAGTCCTGAAGCATGTCCATAACCATGGAAAATGTAGTGCAATGCCTCCCACTGTACCCTAGAAATCATCCCAAAAAAAATAATGTCATCAATAAATAATAGATGTGTAATACTATCCTCTTGAGTCATTTTCAAACCACTAAATGACCCCAAAGCTTTTGCCAAGTTAATATTTTGACTGATGTCATCCATAACAAGAATGAAGAGGAGGGGCGATAAGGAGCATCCCAGCCTCAGACCCCTACCCGCTTGGAAAAAAATTGTGGGGTATCCATTAATAAGAACAGTGAGCCATGCATTTGTGACACATGCCATAATCCATTCCACATTATGTATCTCTATCCCAATCTTCAGAAGTATTATCTGAAGGAAAGACTAGTCCACGCAGTCGTATGCCCTTTGCAGATCGACCTTCACAACCACCGCTTCTATATTTTTTTGTCTGTATGGAATGTATGCACTCCTGGGATATCACTTGTGAGCTGAGAGTGTCCCCTTGATCCGCTCCACAATGACCTTTGAGATGAGCTTGTAGATTATATTGCATAATGAAATCAGTGTGAAGTCCAAGAAAGAGGAAGGAACTGTAACTTTCGGAATTAGAGGAATGAAAGTAGACTTTATTGAGCCCGAAATGTGCCTCATGCTATGAGACTCTTCTACCATCTCCAACAAATCTTGTCCCGTGAGCTCAAAAAAATGCAAAAAAATCTCAATTGTTTAGCCATCACGACATTTGTCCCTGGAAAAAGATTTCAGCATTGTGAGGATTTCCTCTTTGGTGACCAGTCTGTAAAGTGTTGATTTAGATTCATTAACGAACATCCGAGGATATTCCTTCCCACCCCAAAGAAGATTTTCAATGTGCATCTCATCCCTGGCTTTGAAGAGGTTATAAAAGTAACAAACCAGTTCTTTTTGGATCTCTTCATTGGAGTAAACATAATTACCATTCCCGCCCCCCCACACTGATGCCCCAGATTGTGTTAATGTTCTTTCAATGGCATGCGAATTGATGGAATAATTTTGCGTTTCGATCCCCCTCTCGGATCCATATGGACCTTCTTTTTAATATTTGTGTAGGTTATTGAATCAAAAGAATGTGTTTTTTCCTTTCTTTTAATGCTTTCAACATTTCCAAGATATGCGGTGAGGGTGGAATTTTTTTCATATTCTCTGCAATATATCATATTTCCTCAACCAGTGCCTTCAATTCCTTGTATAAACTAGTCTTTTTTTAACGCTCCCATAAATGCACCTAACTCTTCAAGTGCTTTAATTTCATAAATATATTTTCCGTGGCCGACGGACCCGAATGTGCATCATATGATTTCCATACCTTCGTAACCAATTTAATGAAATCTTCATCCTCAAGCCATATCATGTTAAGCTTTAAGAGTATAACCTTCCAGACTGACTTTGCACGCCATTGTAGAACAATCAGGCAGTGTTCTGAGATGAAATTTTTCTCAACCCTAGTCCTCAATTTTCCGAATACTTCAAATAGATTGTAGTGGACCATAAATATGTCTAACCTCTTCCTGATATACTCACTTCCACATCTACCATTGTGTCATGTAGGCTCAATTGGGATAGGACATATGTCCACAAGATGGTTTTCATCAAAGAGGGAGGCTAATCGATCTACTAATGGATCACTTCGACACTTCATTCCCCAGCACTCCTCCCTAGATAAGACTACATTATAGTCTCCAGCAATGATCAGTGACCTAATATTTATAAGGTTTGAGGACTCCACCTAGTCTCAGAATGTTTTTCTTCCACCATATGGAGCATATATTTTCCAAATGTGTATCTTCCCAACCACACCTCAGATGTGGCCTGAAAGTAAAATACCGGCAAAAAAATTATGGGATTTCAAGTTCACCCAATTTGGATCCCATAAAGTCACAGTGCCACCAAACAAACCACGAGAATCAACAATAATGCACTAATTTAGATAGGCCGACTAAAAATATGATATGGATCTCCCAAAACCTACCATTGTCTCCTGAATGAGAATGATGAAAGGGCAGACGGAGAAGAAAATGTGTCGTAGGGACAACAGTTTTGTGGCATCCCCCAAGCCACACATATTGAAGGAAATAATATTCATTTGGGCCTAGTCTCATAGGGCTCATTCCCTCTAAGGGCCCTAGATACAGTGGAATCAAGGATGGGGACATCATTTAATCCAGTAGAGTCATGAAAAAGATGTCTTCCCATCGATTTCTGCAGAAATATTTGTTGCCCTTACCCCATCGATGATGAGTAGTGATGTTTTTGGCTGATTCGGGGTTGATAACAAGAGAGGAATTTTTGCCTTTGCTCGTGTGAATGGTAAGTGAGGTGAGATCTATCACAGGGTTCAACATCAAAAATTCAAGATCATTGTCGACTGATTTATGTGGTGAGGAGGGCGGAAGAGGGTCCGATGAATGGGGAAGGGAATGTAGAGGTGAGGACAAAGATGAGGGATCAGAGCTAGATGGTTGCAATGGAGGAATCACAAGGACATCCATAGGAGGGGGAGCAGGGGTCCTAGAGGAGACGAGGAGGGAGGAACCACACAAACATCAAGTAATAAATTGTTTATATGCCCGACAGATAGTGGATTTGAGCAAAGAGGTATAGATGATTGGGTCCCCTCCGGGCAAGAATCTGATAAATGAGAAGGCGAGAAGAGAAAAGATCTTGAGTGGTCTGTAATAGAATTTTGTTTAAATAAAAAGGGCTCTTCAAAAGATGTAGAAGTACCTTTTTTAGTCTCTCATTGCAGATGTAAAAGTGTTTGTTCTCCGTCATTCATTGTACAATGCCCGTCGCGATGAGCACCTCTTCTTCCATTATATCTTCGGGGGCATCCCTCCAAAAGGTGTCTCATATGATGACATGGAAGACATCTGAACGGGATGCCCCAATAATCTATCATCTGCTGAATATGAAGAGAATCCCATTCTATATCGATATTCTTAGGAAGACCCCAAGTGTAATTAAGCTCAACCAGAATCCAAGCAACCCACTTGTCTCGAGCCCCCAAGACATGAGGGTCCATATAGACGAAGCGACCCACCACATTTCCAATCTCCACCAAGGCATGACAAGTCCAAAACTCTAGCGATAAACCTAGAAGTTTTACCTAAACGAGATTATTCTTCAGTGTGTCCAAGAGCATATTAAGCCCCACATACCATATGTTGAGCTGAAGAAACCCTCGTCCTCGAACCTAGTGGGTCAACAAAATGCGGTCGGAGTCCTCCTTGTGCAAGGAATGGAAACTATACCACGAATTCAACAATTTTCTCACCTTAAGCGAGTATCCCAATATAGGCGCCCACTATGTTGAGACCCACCCCGCCATGTACAAATCCTATGTGCCTACAAATACCCACCTCCCAATGAGTGCCTGGTTCTCTAAGCTTACCACCCAATCCCACAGGACGTCATGTCCGAAACTCAATAGCTTAGTCTCTGCAACACTCTTGATATTTTTGTTCTGATGACTTTTCCGACCCGAAGGTATAGTATTTTGATGTCGTGGGCAATTGTTCTCCTTAGATAGAGTGATAGCATGTGGATTCGGATCCGCAAATAATGTGCTCTTACCGGGCAGAGGATGTGACTCAGAAAACCGGGAGTGGGTCTAAAGAGAATAGTCTCATTCAACATCTAGAGTGGCACGTACAAAAGCCACTTGTATAGAAATGTCAGCTTCCAGTGTGTCGAGGATCTGCTCCATTACCAATCCCCAAGTGATTGATAGATGATACCACCAGATAGTGAATGACCGATCTACCCCAACTATCAAAAAATACCTCCAACTACCCCGCACAATCTAGGGATCAAGAGTGAGTACTCCTTCCAAAGTAACCCGTTAATGTCCAATGATGTGATACTCAATAAACCTAGATGAGAGCCATAAAAGGAAATATAAAACCCACTACCAGAGTTTACTCACCTCCTTAGAACAAAGGATGCTAATGATAATGAGTCGGTGTCATGGAATAAACACTTACTCCCCCTCCAATGAAAACAATAGAGGGTAAATTAAGACTTTTACCCACGACAAAACAAAATAAAAGTCAGCATCTGAGTCGCCCTATTTAAAGTGGAAAAACCAGATGTGTAACCTCAAGAAGTACATCATCACTTCCCAGAGAAATATACTCGAAGGAGTAAATAGTCAGTCAAATCAATTAAGTAAGGGATGAACCAAGTAATGCACGAGCACATTACTCCAAAGATCTGCAGTGGTATCCGCCTGAGATATCCAGCTTCTCTGCCCCTCATATGATATAGTGCCTTATCGTAATCTGCATCATCAGAACGAGAGAGTAATGGAGTGGCACATCCCCCTGAAATCAACTTGAAATAATCCAATCGGAATTCCACCGGAAAATAGCTATCGTGAAAATCCACTACCCCAGCAACACCATGACCCAGAGACAATGTTCAATACCGTCTCGAAAATGTAGAGAGTAGCATAGAGCCGAACGAGTGTCAACCCAATAACAACATCACAACCGAGAAAGAAATAAACAGAAAAGCTAGCAACAACAGCAGCACCAACATCCCAAAAATCTCCACCACCTATGACAACATCTAAAGCTTAAATCTTTGAAAGGGCGTGAGATAAAGCCCAGTCTACTTTGTATTTTCCTTTGCAGTCACGCCATAGTTGGAACTCTGCAGGCGCTTCTTGGATATTTGGGGGAGCCTACTCACGATTCTCCTCTTGAGGGCCGAATCCGATATGAGATCAAGTCAAATATGCTACAATCGTGCTTCAATCCAAATGCATTTATGTTAATGATATTTTAGATGAACACATACATTATTTGTTTTGATTTTACCCTAAATGAGAACTCAAACCATGTGAAATGATGCAATTTAATCATGGAATCAAATCATATAAGTCCAAGTAGATTTCGTATGCAAAATGGGTGAGGCAAGCTGATTTAAAGTATGTTATGTGGCGCCACGTAAAATCTCCCTGTGAATACATCGGTGCCCATGATCTTCCTTTGAATGTTTGATTATCATTCAATAAAAGATAAAAGCAGGGAGATTCTAATCTTAATGTATAAATAATTTTTCAGAAGAAATCACATTGAAGATTTTGGTCGACGCGTTTTGAACCAGCGAGTGTGGTTCATCTTCAGGACATGATGAAGAAATAGATCTAGGAAGAAGGTTAAATAGGGATAGAGGTCAACCTATCAGCTAGAAGATAATAGCTATATTTGATGAGGGTGAGGGAAAATGGAAA
>APFE030972744.1:0-38397 GCA_000404065.3 Pinus taeda
TAAGTTTGTTTAATTTCAATGTTTTCTACTGTCTAAAGAGAATTCAAAGTTATTTTTTGCTCTCTTTAGCTCTCTTTATTTCATTCCTGACCATCCACTTCAGTTAAAGGCATCAACATTGTCTCCTACCTCACCCCAAGGAACCCCCTGCAGAAACTATGTCCCATCCCCGCACCCAAAATTGCCCTCTCCTCAATTTGCCACCAAAAACCCAAAAACCCCAAATCAATCTTTCTGATCAGTTTACTAGCCTAAAATCAGTGTTACCCTATTGGTCATCTCATCCATTGAAGATTTTACTGAGATTGACCGGAGAGAGCCTTCTCCTGCCCCGTAGGGCTAGCTACGAGGCTAAATGGTTTGGCCTGAGGTGAAATTTCAAGCGCTAACAGGGTGAAAAGATGCTTGGGAGGACATATGTACAGCCTCTGATGATATCAAGATCCAGAAGTAGGGATGGTGGCATTGGACTTAGAGATATTACCTTGGATACACACCTAGATCCCTTGGTTGGTGTTAGAGTGGAAGCGTGATGGTACCTAGAGTCGTTGAAGCTTGGAACACACCTTAGTCCCAACTAGATTAGATACCTTGGTCAAGTATCTAATCTATAACACTGTGTGTGTTATGACTCTTCATAGAGAATATCATGTTGAGATCTTCCATATATATGTAATTATGAATACCTACCTAGTTAAGAGGGAGTGTTGAAGGATGCAACTAGTGTCGATCTTCATAATTCCATTTGAGTCATGTAAAAAAAGCTATTTATTAAATACTTTTTTTATTAAATTATTAAAGCATGGGTTTCATGTTTGGGTCAATGGTCAATAGGTCAAAAGCTGATCCAAGTTGATATTGGTGGCCACCCGCCTATTCCACCTAGACCTCCTAATCAATTTCATTTGTTTCCTTGTTCATTTAGTATTTACTATTTTTAGCAGTTTTTCGGCTCTTGAACTTCCGGAGCAATTTTGACCCCCTAAACGATGTTTTTTTGGGGTCTGTGGCAAGCCCGTGGCCATAGGCACAGCCTTGCGGCAAAACCTGTAGTACTCAAGGAGACATTTCCAACAAAGTATCTTATGCGCCAAACAGAGATAATATGACCAAGTTACGACCTCGGGAAGTTGGCTGCCCAACTAACCCCAACAGGGCCCACAAACTCTTGGTGTTACATCTCCTCGGGTTAGGGTTTTGGTTTTTTAGGGTTTTCTCATGTTTTCCAATAATAAATGGGCCCTTAAGCCTCATTGTAACATAGTTCACAGGCATGTAGCCGCCACATCTCTTCTCAGAGATAAGCTACCATCACCCAAGCTATACTATTTCCATTTTGTTTGTAAGCATAGTTCAATATTTTTCTATTAATGAAATCAAGTGTTTTTTTGCAGCACCTTTGTGTTTATGAGTATATCTGTAAGTTGTTGCATTCCTGTTTAAGTTCATATCAATGGTATCAGAGTGGTCTGCTCTTTCTTTTTTTTTCTTTGCATGTCCTCAACGAGGTTGGGGTATAAGGAGTTAGTGCTTGATATGGTTGAGCCATTGCAAGATCAACCTCACAAGACTCGACGACCTCCCATGGCAGAAGAAAATAAAGACAAGGGAGCAGGAGATCCTTTCAAAATGTTGCTTGAGGAAGCCCTCAAGCGAGAAAGGGACGCGATGATGGATAACTTTACCCAGATCCTTTGACGGCTACCCACAGGTGATGCATATTCATCCAACAGCCACTCTGGAGGTGCCACTCCTCTTAAGGTACAAGTTAACTTTGATATTCCCATATTCGAAGGCATGATAGATGTAGACATTGTAGATACATGGTTAAATCTATTGGAAGGATATTTTTCAGAATGACTTTTCCAATCAAGAAAAGATTAATTTTTCACTTCTTAAAGATGTCCCACAAGTCAAGGATTGGTGAGAAACCTACTGTGAACAAAATGATGAGAGTGAACCTTCATTGTTTTCAGTTGCACCCACTTGGAATTATTTTCGAGACACCATCAAGGAACAATATTACCCTGTCGAGAGCTATGAAGACAAATACATAAAGTGGACCAAACTACAACAGGGAAGGACCAAGATGTGCCAGAGTTCAAAAATACTTTCCATACCCTTTGCACAAAGTTGGGTATCAAGGATATTAAGTGACATGTGGTGCTCAAATACCGTGTTTGTCTACATAAGTACATCCAAGATGAGATGATTTCCTAGACATTTCATTACTCGGCATGACGTATCGATACGCTTTCAAGATTGAGCAGAAGTTTAAACAAAAGAAGCAGAACTTTGGATCAGCAAATCCAAAGCAAGGAAAATGTGCCCCCAAACCAAAAAACAAAGGACCAAGCCAAGGTGACGCTACTCAGGACAGCTTACCGAAGCTACAAGAAAATAACAACACCCTGAAAATGAGGAAGGACATGAGAAAATGGTGTGAGTTCCATAAGAGCTTCACTCCAATACAAGTGAGTGTTGGGCCAAGCAGTTTGGTGGTCGACCTGAAGGTTTCCGAATTCGACGCAGGTTCTGACTCTGAATTAGAACACAATAAGGAAACTTTCAAAGGGAAACAAATCATTAATGCAGAGCCCAGTGCCACCATGGCCATCACCAAGATCCAGAAGATTGAGCCTGAAGATCCAAAGGGGGGGAATGCCTCTTCCACTCACATATGTGGGTGAAGGGTTCTCCTGTGCAATTCATTGTCGAAAACGAGAGCCAAAATAACCTCATTTCAGTAGAGATCGTGAAGCGGTTGGGCCTAAATACTATAGCACATCCACAATCGTACACCATCGGATGGCTTCACCAATATTGAGATCTTTGTGTGAGTCAGTAGTGCCTCCTTTCCTACAGCATGAAGCCCTTCACGGATGAGGTATTGTGTGACATTGCTCCTCTTGAAGTTTGTGATTATTAGGACAACCATACTTGTGGAAACGACATGTTGTATATGAGTCTATACCTTGGTATGTGATTATTATTTTTTCTAATAAGTTGTTTAGGATATCATAGGTAAACCCACCTACCACCATCTCTTTGATTACTGCAAAGAAATGCAGTAAGATTATTTCCCAGAACAGGAAATTTGTTTTCCTTATGATTCGCCCCCAAGGCAAGAAGAAGGTTGTGGCCATGACTTCCAGGCAAAGCTCCTCTACACTGCAACAACAGATGGACAAGGTCATGGAGGAGTATAGGGATATTTTCACCTCACCCATAGGGATACCTCTGCATTGTCAAGTCAAGCACTCCATCGATGCACACCACTTCCCAATGGACCGATCTATCGATGCTCTGTTCAAGAGAATGATGAGATCAAGAGGCAGATTTAGGAACTATTGTAGAAAGGGAACATCAGGCCAAGCTCATCACCTTATGGGAGCCTGATTGTATTGGTACAGAAGAAGGATGTGACTTGGAGGCTCTGTATTGACTACCTGGTGCTGAACAAGATCACTGTCTAGAACAGGTGCCCAATCCTATGGATTGATGACCTTCTGGACCAGTTCAAGGGGCCCAAATATTTCAGTAAGATTGACTTGAAGTCAAGTTATCACCAAGTGCCTATTGAACCCTCCGATGTGTGGAAGATTTCCTTCAAATCCAAGGAGGGCCTTTTCAAATCATTGGTCATGCCATTCAGATTGACGAACACCCCTGCAACCTTCATGAGACTGATGGATGACACCTTGTGACCCTTCACTAATGCATTAATGGTGGTGTATTTATATGACATCTTGATCTTCAGCTAGAGTTGGGAAGAGCACCTCCACCATATTCGACAGGTCCTTCAAACCTTGCACCAACACAAGTTGTGTGCTAACTTGGAGAAATGCACTTTTGGCCTGACCCAAGTTCAATATCTAGGGTACATCATTGATAAGTAGGGTGTACATGTGGACCCATCCAAGATACTAATTATTCGATATTGGCCAACCCCAACCACTCTAATAGAGCTCCACATCTTTTTGTGTCTTCCCAATTTCTACCATAGGTTCGTGTTGGGGTTCTCTCACATCACTTGGCCTTTAAGACAAGTCACCAAGGGTGGAGAGAAAGCAAAGTTTTTTTGGTCAGAACCCCAACAACAAGCATTCTCCGAGTTGAATAATCACCTCTTTTCTACACCAATGCTCACAAAACCATACTTGCAACAACCATTTGATAGTGAGGTAGATACCTTCGACTATGCTATTGGTAAGGTTCTTACACAGCATGGGCATCCAATGGCTTACCACAGTGAGACACTTTCAGACACAGTCTGAAACTACCCCACTTACGACAAATAAATGTATTCCATTGTGCAGGTCTACAGTCAATGGAAGCATTACATTTTGGGGAAGGAAACAGTCATCCACACATACCACCGACCTCTACATTTCATGCAAACACAATGGAAGTTGTAGAACGATCACCATCAGAAATGTTCCACCTATTTGCAACAATTGCATTTGAACATTAAGTATAAGAAGGGCAGCACCAATAATGTTGTTGATTGCCTCAAACGACCACCGGTCATGGCACTGATCACTGTGCTCGACTCCTGTGGGCATGACACATCGGGGTGGCTTCATATTTACCAGAGTGATCCAGAATTCGGAAACATATACCAGACTCTCTTGGAAGGGAAGCAAGTTCTAAATTTTCACCTTCAGGATGCACTATTATGCGACCTGGGACACATTTGTGTTCCTTCAAGTGAGCGTGCCAAGATGATTTGGGAGGCATACTAAAATTGGGTCGTTGGACATTTTGAAGTAGAGAAAACAATGGTAGTATTGCAGAAATATTTTTATTAACCGAAAATTCGTCAAGATGTTGGGAAGTACATTAGATCCTGCACTGCCTACGCCATTTCCAAACCAACCATCAAGAAGAAATTCTTGTATACTCCTCTACCTAATCCTAGATGGCCTTGGGAATCTATTTCCATGGATTCATGTCGATCCTTCCTTATACTAAGTAGGGCAACAATTTCATTTTCGTGGTCGTCGACAGATTCTCTAAGATGGCCATTATGGCAGCCTGCAAGAAGAGTATCACAACAAAGTCCATTGCTAAGCTCTTCTTTGAATGAGTATGGGTGCACTTTTGGATCCCAGAGTCCATTTTCTCAGATTGGGACAACATTTTCCTGAGTTCATTTTGGTCAAGTCTCTGGTCGATGTTGGATATAAAACTTACTAAGTTGATGAATTTCCATCCCCAAACTGATGGCCAAACAGAGGTTGTCAACAGGATGATCATACACATTATGCACATGTACAACTTGAAGCATCCACAGACGTGGTATGAAAGTCTCCCCTATGTCCAACACAGCTAAAACAAATATCTCCACAGCTCAACAAGCCACAACCCCTTTCATGTAGGGTTAGGATTTCATCCATTATGCCCCATTGATGTGGGCATACCATTTGCAGTCACTCAGGTAGATTTGACTCACGTTCGTTCCGAAGTTGAAAGGGCTAACAACTTCATTGAGTGCATTCAACACATCTTCTAGCAGGTCCATGATATATTGGACAGATACAATGCTAAGTACAAGAAGTGCCATGATCAACATCAAGTTCTGCACAAGTTCCAAGTGGGTGAGAAAGTTTGGCTATATTTGCAAAAGGAGCGCCTTGTTGTACCCCACCACAAGCTTCGCCCAGTCTGATATGGGCCATACACCATCACCAAGGTCATCAGTGATAACACCTTCAAGCTCAGCATCTCATCATTGCTTGGTCTACACCTAGTGTTCAATGTAGATCACCTTTGGCCATACTTTCCACCATTCTTGGACACATATAACATTGGAGAAAAACTCACACCAATAGAGCTCAACCCAGACTCCATGGAACATGACACAACTAATAAAATCATGGACACGCATATCAAGAACACTCACCAATAGAGGATACATCTATATCGAGTTGTCAAAGCAGGCCAACTCCTTCACTAGGGAAAGTGGTTTACCAAGGACCAGGTTCAACATAAATTTTCTCACCTCATGGATGCTCTGCACACAATCGGGACCATTTCTTCCTAAGGGGGGAGGAATGATCCAAGTGGATATTGCTGGCCACCCGCCTATTCCACCTAGACCGCCCAGTTAGTTTCATTTGTTTCCTTGTTCATTTCAACATTTACTATTTTTAGCAGTTTTTCAAGTCGTGAACTTCTAGAGCCGTTTTGACCCCCTAAAAAACGTTTTTTTGGGGTCCACGCTAGGCTCATAACCATATGCATGGGCCTATGGAAAAACTTGTAGTACTCAGAGAGACCTTTCCAACAAGGAATCAGATGTGCCAAACAGAGATAATATGACCAAGTTACAACCTCGCGAAGTTGGCTACCCAACTAACCCCAATGGGGCCCACAAACTCTTGGTGTTACAACTCCTGGGGTTAGGGTTGATCCAGGTCTGGGTGTCACAAAGGACCCTTCCAAGACCTTTTACTTTCGTGATGTGTTAAATTGCATTTTTAAAAGAACATAAATGAATACATGTGCATGTTGTAAAGAAGAGGAACATGACAATCATCAACACATGAAAACGTAAGACATTCATAATGGAGTTCATCCAGGAGGGACTACGTCTCCAGGCCCCAGTGTCAAGATGGTGTAGGCTACTACATTAAGTGTTGTCAATAGTGATGATGTACATAAGAGATGATGTCGCTATCATACAAGGAAAATGCCCTCACGCAGGAGTGGCTCCAAGAGATGTTTCACTATAGGAACTCTTAGTCAAAAGGACTTCTATCAGTATGACACAAACTCATGCATGATGATAATGAGCATCCCACCAACATGGCACAAAAGGGATCTCAATGCAAACATGAATTGTGACACATGAGTATCCCATCAACATACAACAAAGGGATCTCAAACAAAACATGACGAATCATGACAACAAGTACATCCCACAAATGATTCCACATCACATCAAGTAGGATTCATGAAAACGAGTAAGAAACAGGATCCCACATCAAACATCAAACAAGGATCTTTGTAGTAGAATGCATAGCAGAAATACATGAACACACTGCTTATACCTCACACCCTGGGGCCATCTAAATAAGCAGATGTCAAACTGCTGAAGCTTTTCGTACCATCGATTCGCATGGAAATGACTGCTTTCACATGAATGCTTACACCTGCATTCCACTTAGAAAAGTGGCCAGAAAATGAAATGAGCAAATATAAAATCTGAACACACCATCAGATTTGTGGCATCGAATAGTGCAAAATTGACTATCAAATTTCTGAATTCTGAGAAAGTGAAAATCTGGGGCTCAAGGAATATTTTAGATTCCCCCTAGATTCCTCAAAGATTCCCTCCTCCAGGTACTCTGCAAATCAGCTGCTTAAAATAGGAAACTAAATTCGCCATCGGTTTCATGTCACCGAAAGGTGTAGGATTGACATAAAATTTGTCCAATTTGGAAACTGCGAAAATTTCACCCTCCTGGAAATTTTGCTCAGTCATGGTTCCACCTGCATTAAAAATTAATTTAAAAAATGTCACCTTGAATTTTGTGCTCACTTCTGGTTCCTCCATGCTCCCTGGGTGCACTGGTGAAATGAAGGCTTATATAAATTTTTGGGTGGATTAATCAATAAATTTGTTTAGGTGGATTGGTTAAGGCAATGAAGTATGAGGAGGAGGTCATGTGGTCAAACCCCGACCCCTCCATATCAACGCAAAACTTGTTTAATTAAAAATGCATCCTTTTATTTTTGGGGTTCGGGTCCACCTTGGGTGGCCCATCCCTTAACCCCCGCAGCTCGTTGCATTTTTGGTGGTGCATTTAGTTTCGGGTTGTTGGAGTGTATGTGGGTTGGTTTCAATGCGGGTTCGTTTGTTATACATGGGTCCACCGCATGGTAGCGGGCCAACCCACGTCGCTAGCGCTGGCTCGATATCTGCTAGCCTCCCTTACTTAACACGATAGTTGTATATGTTTTGGGGTTTGGAGAGGCATGGGGTGGTGGGGGTGGTGGCCCACCACCCCCCCTTTATATAATTTTAATTTTTATAACATATAGCCTCTTTTTGAATTTCTGAAATTTGACCGCAAGATTCATTCTAATAAGGCCACAATTTCACCCGGAATTAGGCCCAGGTTGGTCAGAATCTGATGGCTGGGTTTTGGCGAAATTGTTCCCTCCTTAAGCATGCCCAGTCACCCAAGTCAACCTTGAACTTTGACTACCTCTAACTTTCACATACAAGCTCAGTTTGATGAACCGTTCACACCGTTACGATCAGGACGATGAGATCTATGATCTGGTCTTGGTTCGACAACATTCTAATCATTTTTATTTTTGACCCTTTCTGAGTCCTCTAGGACTTCTACTTGTGTTTGGAGCCACCTGGATCAATCCTCCCCACTGAGGAGATTTTGGTACTCCAAAAGCATGGAAAAATAATTTGCAACTTCTCTGTACCTTGTCTGCATCACAAGCATCCTGAAAAGGTCTCGCTTCCATCTCCTTCACCTTTGTTCTTCGGAGCCTTAAGCGATGAGATGATACTTGCAACCTTTGCAACCTCTAGTACATTGTTTTGCAAATTACTTGCTTGACTTACATGACTAACTAATGACCCAAGCATCCCATACTTGCCATAAGTTTATAACACATACTCGGTGGTCAAGTTTACATCAAGATGGAAACAATACCCTAGATACAACAACAAGGCCGAAATATCATTATTTCTTCAACAAGTGGTGGAAAACACATCACCACTGCAACACATGATTTACAAAATATAAGGCCAAACACTATTTTTGCTTTTGACAAGTGATGGAAACACGACATCACTTTCACAGTTTATCATGCAACTCAAAATAAGACCAGACATCATTGTTGTTGAACAAGTGATGGAAAACACATCATCACTTTTACATTTTGAAATGCAACAAATGATTTACAAAAGCACGACCATGACAAGACAACATATCTAGAAACCATTTTTCACTTATCAAGGTGAATGGTCACCTCCCTGTGGTGGTTTTTCTTGTCGAACAATTTTTTGACCTAGTTCATGCATCGACACTTTGTTTTTAAGGCGTTGCTCTGGATGAAGCCTCCAACAAGTGGATATTTGATGGCCACCATTGTCACAATGACTGCAATACATCTTCTTCCTCCAAATCTTCTTACCGTGTTTCTTTACCTGTTGTTGAGAGGCTCTTTCATGCCTCATCCTTTTGTGTGTTGCCATTTTTTCCAACACTTAGAAAATGTATGCTTATGTAATCCGCAAAAGGTACATGTCTTTCGATGCCATGTTTTACATTCATCATTAATAACATGATAATAATTGAAATGAACACTCGAATGTTGAGAGTGGTTATATCTTTCCTTGTTGTCTTGGGTGTAAGTATGGCGATGAGAGCTTGCCTAAGCTCTTTCTCTGCAATGGAAACTACCATGGGATGATGGGGATGTGTTCCCATCATTCTCTTTCCTTGATGATTCGATGATATCTCGGAAAAATTTGACACCTTCGAGCATTCTCCTTTGGTGTGTATCAAGCCTGCAAATTGAGGTCTCTGTACAACCTCCAATGGTTGAGTTATGTCTTGGTTATTAACACCAAGTTTTTCTTCCTCCTCATGCCTCGTCCTTATAAGGAGCCTCATGTTTGTTCCTGTAATTGGGATCTCCAAATATCCAACAGAAAGCATACTATGTGACAATGAAACTGAAAGCAAATCAACATCTTTTACCTCCTCTTTCGATTTGGAAAGAACTGATGAGGGTTTCTCATCATCTGTTGTTGGTGGTTTTCTAGTTGTCTCGGCACATTCCCAACTTCCTTTCTAACATACCCAAGTCCTATTTGATGGGGTAATTCCTCCACCTTGATGGGGTTGACAATGCCTTGGTCATTAATGCCCAAGCATTTTCCTTCATACCCCATTTTCTTTAATAGTTTGGAGCCAATTCTTGTGGTATGATTTTTAAAAACAGCAAAATCATCATCAGGACACATACATGAATTTAGAGAATTACTTTTTACCTCATATGGGTCATGCTGCAGCTTTTCCAAGGCCTCGTCCTTTGCTTGCAGCTACGTAGCAAACTATGTTTATCCTCTTTCTCTTCACATAGAAGCATCTTCAATTCAGCATTCTATGTTTGAAGATTATGTTTGTTGTGCTCCAGTTCTTCTAGGGCCTCTTCTGTGGCTTGCAACTGAAGTTGTAATCACTCTTTTTCCTCTGTCTCTTTTTGTAGAGTTTCATACATTATTTCCACTCTTTTGGAAATTTTGAGCATGGTCTCGTACATCGATTTTTCATCCTTTGTCACTACACATTCCGTTGTTCATGCTTGCAATTCACATCTATGAAAAGATCGCTCCGATAACACTTGATCTAGGTCTGGGTGTGACAAAGGACCCTTCCAAGACCTTTTACTTTCATGATGTGTTAAATTTCATTTTTAAAAGAACATAAATGAATACGTGTGCATGTTGTAAAGAAGAGGAACATGACAATCATCAGCACATGAAAACATAAGACGTTGATAACAAAGTTCGTCCAAGAGGGTCTATGTCTCCGAGCCCCGGTGTCAAGATGGTGTAGGTCATTGCATTAAGTGTTGCCAATAGTGATGATGTACATAAGAGATGATGTCGGTATCATACAAGGAAAATTCCCTCACGCAGGAGTGGCTCCAAGAGATGTTCCGCTACAGGAACTCTAAGTCAAAAGGACTCCTATCAGTGACACAAATTCGTGCATGATGATAATGAGCATCCTGCCAACATGGCATAAAAGGGACCTCAATGCAAACATGCATGGCGACACATGAGCATCCCATTAACATACAACAAAGGGATCTCAAATAAAACATGACAAATCATGACAACGAGTACATCCCACAAATGATTTTGCATCACATCAAGCAAGGATCATGAAAACGAGTAAGAAATAGGATCCCACATCAAACATAAAAGAAGGATTTTTGTAGCACAATGCGTAGCAAAAGAAGTACATGGACACACTGCATATACCTCACATCTTGGGACCATCTGAAGAAGCGTATTTTAAACTACTGAAGTTGTTCGAACCATCAATCTCACATCATCGAATCGCATGGAAATGACTACTTGCGCATGAATGCTGACACCTGCATTCCACTTAGAAAAGTGGTCGAAAATGAAATGAGCAAACAGAAAATCTAAACACACCATCAGATTTGTGGCATCGAATAGTGCAAAATTGACTGTCAAATTTCTAAATTCTGAGAGAGTGAAAATCTGGGGCTCAAGGAGTCTTTTATATTCCCCCTAGATTCCTCAAAGATTCCCTCCTTTGGGTCCTCTGCAAATTGGCTGCTCAGATCAGGAAACTTATTGTGCCATCGAGTTCGTGTCGCCGAGAGGTGTAGGATCAACATAAAATTTGTCCAATTTGGACACTGCAAAAATTTCACCCTCTTAGAAATTTCACTCAGTCATAGTTCCACCTGCATTAAAAATTAATTAAAAAATGTCACCTTGAATTTCATGCCTGCTCCTAGTTCCTCCATGCTGCCTGGGCGTACTGGTGAAATGAAGGGTTATATAAATTTTTGGGCAGATTAATCAATAAGGTTGTTTGGGTGGATTGGTTAAGGCAACTAATTATGAGGAGGAGGTTGGGTTGTCAAACCCCGACCCCTCCATATTAACGCAAAACATGTTTTATTAAAACCGCATCCTTTTATTTTTGGGGGTTAGATCTGCCTAGGGTGGCCCACCCCTTAATCCCCGTGACTCCTTGCATTTTTGGTGGCACATTTAGTTTCAGGTCGTTGGAGTGTATGTGGGTTGGTTTCAATGCAGGTTCGTTTGTTGTACATGGGGTCGCCGCATGGTGACGAGCCAGCCCATGTGGCTGGTACGGGCTCAATACCCGCTGACCTCCCTTACTTAACACGGAAACTGTATATGTGTTGGGGTTTGGAGAGGCGTGGGGTGGTGGGGGTGGTGGCCCACCACCCCCCCTTTATATATATATATATTATTTTTTTTTATAACATATAGCCCCCTTTTTGAATTTCTAAAATTTGATCGAGGAGTCATTCTAATGAGGCCACAATTTCACCTAGAATCTGGCCCAGGTTGGCCGGAACCCGGTGGTCGGGTTTTGGCGAAATTGTTCCCTCCTTAAGCATGCCCAGTCACCCAAGTCAACCCTGAACTTTGACTGCCTCTAACTTTCGCATACAAGCTCAGTTTGATGAACCATTCACATCGTTACGATCGGGACGAAGAGATCTACGCTCTGGTCTTGGTTTGATAGAATTCTGATCATTTTGATTTTTTACCATTTCTGAGTCCTCTGGGACTTCTGCCTGTGTTTGGAGCCACCTAGATCAAGGGTAGTTAAACACACATGGGAAGCAACATAATCTGAAGGATAAAACATGAGAATCCATTTTTATTAACAAGAAATATATATTTATAGTGCATGGTTTGACCGTTGGGTTTCACATCCCAAGGTCTCTTGGACTCCCTTTGTCTATTCGGCTTCCACACTAACCCATTGAGGATTAGGTGTCCAACATTCCCCCCCTTAATCTGAAGGTTTATGTATGAATCCAAGAAGAGAGCTGTAATACAAAATGTGCAAAAATGCATGGTAGCACTAGGCTGAATGTGCTCTCTCAAATGTTGGTATAAAGGGCAGTGGTTTAAGGAATGTTTAGTGCAATTTCTGAAATTCTTCCAAAACCGGCAAGAAGCTAAAGTCTTCTGCTAGAGGAAGTGTCCTATTGTTTTGAAGAGGGAATCCTTCAACCATGAAAGGGAGGTCTCACCCCGAATAAAAGGGAGAAATTCAACCTAAAAAGGGAAGTCTCAAACTGTGATGGTTTAAGGATGACCAACAACTTTGGAATGCTTAATGCAATTCCTAGAACTATTCCAAAACTGACAAGAAGATGAAGTCTTCTGCTAGAGGAAGTGTTCTCAATTTCGTTCCTAAAATTTTTTCGAAGCTGGCAAGAAGCTGAAGTCTTCTACTAGAGGAAGTGTCCCATATTACCAATTGATGGCATGCTCAGGGGCATCTCTGTCTCTGGCTACAACTGTGAAACTGGTGTGGAAGGTTGTGGATTAGGTTTGCTTGATGTGGCTTTAAAGCTTGTAGATGAACATCATTTCCCCCCCTGTCAGATACAAGGTGAGATGATAGGGAAAACTCAACTGCAAGACTGTTCAATACTCTGGAACAAGTTCTGACATGTGATTGGAATATCTTCTTGGTTGTTGATGCCCATTGCCAAGAAGCGATCCATCCAAGATGAATATTTTTTCTTGTAGGATGTTTGTTTTTGAAGCATCTATTTGAAGAATCATTGGTTTTATGACAGTGCTTACATGGATGAAGATCAAAACAGTGATCTTTCAGATGGCCAACTTGGTCACAATGTTGGCATTTCACAATCTGTTGTTGTTTTTGTGGATGAGGGGTAGAATCTGGAACAGCTGGAGGTGAACTATCATGAGGAGTAGGTGAACTGTCATCAATGAATCCAGCACTCTGAAACTGAATGGGCTTTGAGTAGTTTGGAATATGAAAGGACAAGTCCTTGTCATATCTAAGACTAGTTCTGTGCTTGTTGTGGACAAGACTTTGTTCCCAAGGTCTGATGATGGGCTTGGGAAGTGTAGACTGAGTTTCTGCATCTGTATGTACAACTGCTGCTTTATTGGGTACTAAATATGAACCAACTGTAATATTATTGACTTGCTTCTGATGGGTTGTAGTCTCAATGTTCTGAACAGAAACATGTTCAGAATGACTCCTCTATTTTAATTCTTCTTGTTGTAGCTGAGATTCGAGCTGCAAAAAATCACTTTCTCTTGTGCATTTTGTAGACAGACCTGAATGTATGTGAGAGAAAATTTGCTGACTTTTAATGTATCATGAGTAGTAGATAATATGAGAGTTTTGAGGAACTCTAATACTTCATTAATTCTAGCCATTTTTTATTTCTTCAATGTCAGAATTACACCTTAAAAAACTGAACACAACTACTACTCAATGCAGAAAAGTAATATCACTCATAGTACACATGATATCCTTTATAAATGTGCAGCAAATGATCAGTGTGCAACCAGCAAGCACCAATTACAATCCATATAAAAATAAGAGCTTACTCATGACCAGCACTATGTTCTGACAATACAACCGACTAAACTTTTCTCCACAAAAGATTACTTTTATTTGTCAAAACAATCACAGCCTTTATACAGCCCACCAGACTCTTATGCAACAGTCGAATCAAGAAATCAATGCATATATATGTAGGCAAAAATGAGTTTTAAATACAATTCCATTCTGGGGCAGCAGCAACTGCAAACTTGCTTGGATCCTTCAAATACTCCTTCACTTTCAAAGAAGAAATGATGGCTATCAAAACTTCAACATCTATAGCACCATGTCATCGACAGGACTTGAATGCTCATATATAAATACTTTGACTAGGGTACAATTCAATATTCTCTTATCCTGCCACTTTCTTCAAAGAAAACAATAGTCCACTATAAGAAACCCAACCGGAATAACTAAGAGGAAACCACAAAGAGTCCTAAGTTTGTATTTTTTTTAAGTATAAACGCAATACCAGAGATTTTAACATACAATATTTAAGGTTTCTCTCAATGTCGCATTCCACGCTGAATTATACACGGAGACCAATGCTTCATTCACTATTTCAATCGTAATAACATCACCACATATGTAATCTGATGTTTGGTATTCCACGGAATCTACTCTCACCACACAACAGGCTGCTACCATACACATATATACATCATTAAACAAACCTTCTCAGGCCAACGCTCCATTTGAAGGTTCGAACTATTGTGTTCACACCAATATTCAATCCAGGTTCCAAGCTGGTATGATCTCAATCGTTCAATCAGGTTTTTCATACATCACCCCCATTCCAACCATTACTGATGTTGGCATACTCTAACCCATTCTGATAACTACTAGACTTAACTATTGCTTAGACACCATAGCATGCGTCCTTTTGATACCACTAGCAACAACACTAGAAACTTCGACGCACAACAAGGGAGATTCGTACAACAAAGAGAGTAAAGGGAATTAGCACCTTTCTGCACTATTGATTAGACCCAACTAGAAATATTCTCGACCAACAATTTACACAAGTGGAAATACAACCTCTTTTAACTAGAACTTCTCCCAAACAACCACTGAAAATACCTTATATAAATTAATCTCAATGTCATCTCTCAAGATGAAACTTTGGCCAACAAGAAAACAAATCTTTGACACTTCAACACTTCTCTCACTTGATGGAGCCTTCATAAAAATAAATCTCAACCTTCAGCACTTGGATTTCAACCTCGTAAATCTGAAACATTGCTTCAATAGATTTTGCATATATTTGCCTTTTAGGAATATGTTTTTGTGATAGCACACCCAATTTTCGCAAACGATTTCCAACGTACATCAGTCAACATATAACGATACTCCTAAATGAGTTTCCAGCATACCATTATTCAATGAAGAGATACCATAACCTCTCTTCTTGGACTTTAGGGAACCACACCCAACACACAAACATGTTGTTTCTTTCAGATTCTGACCATGGCAAAATTGACCCCTCGACTGAAGATGAAGGGACAGCAAACATCAAACTCATCTCTGCTACACACAGAGAGATTTGACCTCACATTCTCCTTTAGAACTCGTTCCTTTCAGCAATATGGATCTTGGTCACTAAAATCCTCCTTTTTTTTTGGAATAAGAGCACCATCATTCAATTTAGAGAATTGCACGAACCAAGGCTCCATTCCCACACTATTTCAATGCACTATTCAATTGAATTACCCAAACGCATTGTTCAACCATATTCACAAGACAGGCAATGGCTTCAACGCATTTTGATTCACGTACAGATATATATGTACCAACGTAGCATATAAAGTACGACGTTCAATGTAAAAAGACCAGTGCAAAGATTATTCAACAAAAAATGTGTTGATCAAATGCAAAGGGACAAAGTAAGAGAAGTGATAGCGTTAAACAAAATATGGGACATCGTAAATTATTTTACGTAATACAAGAACGGAGCAGCATTAAACAACGGAGTTGTGTTAAACACTGACAGCAAATACAGAGTGTAAATATATGGGCAGTGTAAAACATATATGGGAACAGCGTTAAAGTTGATGGTAGAACTATCATGCAATCAAGATTATGAGATTGGAATGGGGGATTCACCCCATAAGGATTGCAGAAGGTTATGAAATGGCTTCAAAGTTAGCAGTAGAGAATTTGGATCATGTTTCATAGAAGTTTGAGTTTAGCTTGAACAATATTGAATCTCTGGTGCAGACGTGTATGACTACACTCTCTTCAAAGATTGTTAATCGATGCAAGCGTATGCTGGCTGAGATTGTTGCACTACCATATTCAAAGTAGTGCTTCCTGTTGCAGGTCAGACCAGAGAATAGAAAAC
This sequence comes from Pinus taeda, assembly GCA_000404065.3. Taxonomy (NCBI): domain Eukaryota; kingdom Viridiplantae; phylum Streptophyta; class Pinopsida; order Pinales; family Pinaceae; genus Pinus; species Pinus taeda. Next base: position 16,501 of record APFE030972744.1, read on the forward strand.
GTCTATGACACTGACGCAGTGAGACAGCATTTGTAGCAGGTCTCTTGACAGAGGGCGCAGTCTTGACAGAGGTGAGCAACACAGAGGACAATACAGGAATAGTAATGAACAGCGGATTATATGAAACAACGTCAGGGTAGCGCAACGTTACATGCAGGTGATTGTAAAAACCAGTCAAAGAAGAGTAGATACTAGCAACGTTATGGGCAGTGTACTAGCAGGTTATTATATGTCAGAGGTGGATGTGGCAACGGAATGCAGTAATTAGAGGATTGTCCAACGTTCTTCAGAAACAGGCACCATTTCTAACATAAAACACTGAAAGCTCGTCAGAATCTCTGACAGAACCAGCCACTAGCGTAAATGCCATGAATAGCCCTTATAATTCCAAGCGCTCAAGGCAACCTAAATGATAGGTTAGTATTCGCAGGAAAATAATGGCTCATTATAATGACTCAAAATGGAGCAGGACCAGCAATCGCCTGCTCTAATACCATGTTAAACACACATGGGAAGCAACATAATCTGAAGGATAAAACATGAGAATCCATTTTTATTAACACGAGATATACATTTATATTACATGGTTTAACCATTGGGGTTCACATCGCAACGTCCCTTGGACTCCTTTTGTCTATTTGGCTTGCACACTAACCCATTGAGGATTAGGTGTCCAACAAGGGTTTTAGTTGTTTAGGGTTTTCACATGTTTTATAATAATAAATAGGCCCTTGAGATTCATTGTAACACAATTCAAACGCATGTAGCCACCACATCTCTTCTCAAAGATAAGCTACAATCACTCGAGCTATCTTATTTCCATTTTGTTTGTAATCGTAGTTCAATATTTTTCTATTAATGAAATGAAGTGATCTTCTACTACATCTCTGTGTTTATGATTATATCTGTAAGTTGTTGCATTCTTGTTTAAGTTCAGATCAAAACCACCCATTGTGTGCTCTAGGGTTTGTGTCTTATGTCAAAAATAAACGTCATGATGTATAAGACCCTTCTTGGGTTCATTGTGTTAAAGAAACAAGTTTATGTTAGTCATGTTAACCCCTCCAAAATCGAGTCAGCCTCAATCATAAGAAGACTTAATCAAACACTAGAAGTCGACCTCAAGCAGTTTTCTAGTCAGCCTCATGAAGGGACACGTCCACCTTATGAAGACTATATATAAAGAAGCATTAAACCTTCAAAATGGAACTATTCAATATGCAATTCTATTGAAGAAATAAGTTAGTATAAGAAATAAAGAAGAAATACCTATGAAGAAGAATAAAGGTATTACAGGGCCGAAGTTTCTATGATTACCAGAGCTGAAGTTTCTATGATTGTAGGAGCCAAAAATAAGAGATAATAGGAAGGGTCAAAACCTTGTTCTTGAAGAACTGTTTTGGAAGAAGATTACTCCAATTGAAAGGCTTAATTGATGGATGCAGAGAGGTTTAGGTCAAGGGTCTAGGATGGTATCAATTTGATTTTGATTCTACTAAGGAAGAGTTAGATTGGGTTTTCTCCTCCTTAAGGGTTTTTCCTTGGTTGAGTGCCTACCTCTTGTGTCCTCTTGTTGTCTTTGAAGTTTTGGCAATTGTCTTGATGATAAACATATAATAACAATGAAGAAGAAATAAGAATTAATCACAAGAAATTTTCAAGTGAAAGAGAAATCAATTTAATAAGAAGATCTAACTATTTTGCCCTATATTTCTCAAATAGAAATAATAATATGTTTTCCCACAAGATTCCTCTTGATTCTAAGTAGCACTAAAATAGAGCACATTGAAGTTCTAGGAAATTTCCCTTTCTGCTTATTAAAAGACTCAATTTTGTTTTCTATTAATATGTTATGCCAACCAATGCTCTAGCTAAGAATCTTATCTATTCTTGTGTAATTAGTGAATTTGCAAGGTGTGAAATAATTGCTTCTTCAATATGTTATTTAATTTAAACTTAACGTCTCCCTTCTAAATCATTTGTGCTTTATTCCAATAAAGTGTTTATTAACAACATGAGCTAATGGTAGCCAATTAGTTCATATTAACCAATTTGATGGATAATTAATGGTCACAACCTTTGAGTTGTTATTCCTTGGGATTAATTTTTATCCATAGGTTTGATATTTTTGGTTAACAAATACCCTTGACCCCCCTAAAAACTGACATGAATATTACAAATATTTTCCTTGATGAGTCGCACCAATAAGTAATAAGGGTGGTGGCATATCCAACTAGAATAATACAGACTGATTTATGTGATGCACCAATAAAATGTACAATCATCAACAACCATGTGAATGAATGTCATGTTGGTAATAATTACACATTGATTAATGAATCTCTCAACAATGTTTTTGGAAAATGTGCCTATTGTACTTAAACTTCTCTAGCTAGATGCATGTCATAGGTTAACCTTTATTTTCTCAGTGAGGTATCTATCAAGTTGTGTTGACTTATATTCTGGTGCATTTATTCTACCAAAGACTTCTCCATTGTTCCAATATCATAGTATGTTGGTTTGATAACTTCACATAAGGGTATTATTCAATTGGTGTCCCATGTTCAATGAAATATGATATCAATTTTCTGAAACAATGACCAAATGTGTTGTGATGATAATGGCTATTCTTTTTTATTAAAAAACATTTTAACACACACACACATAATTCCTTCACCTTTTAAAAAAAAATCCACTTACACATATTTATCTCCTTGGATTATTTTCTCCATGTAAAAAAAGATAAAACTTATCATTCATGTAAAGAGATATTTTCTTTTGTTTTTTTTTCACCTTGCAAATGTCGTGAGAAATTACCATGGGTTGCTAAAACCATTAGCTTGTAAACCACCAGTGGAAATTAATGAGTATCAACATTATCGTATCTACTCTTCCTTGTCTTGCCTTCAGCTTTAAAGATATTTGGAAAAATTCCCCTGTTACTTTCACATACATTTTTTTAACAATAATTTGGAAGTCTCCACGTGGGACAATGGGGTGGTTGTCTCCACGTCATCTCATTGGGATGTTATCCCCTCCACCTGACTTCAAATCCTACTGGGGGACATAATGACCCATCATAGTAAGGATGGAAAGAAAGGCAACACATTGGAGTCTGGGATCTTGGATCTAGTTTCTAGTGATCTCCAGATGTCTCGATCCTAGGATAAACTACGAGTTTTTGATATATGTGGCTTGCGAGATGTTGCATATATCTGAGGAGGTTCCTAGTTCCCCATCAACCATTTTTCATTTAAAAAAATAATTATTTGGAACTTATATCTATATATGTGTGTGTGTGTGTGTGTGTGTGTGTGTTCCCACAATCCTATATTTTTTTTCACATAAATTTTATCTTTTACTTCTTTTATTTAATTATAAGAATAAGAGTGGCCAAAAGCCGAAATGTGTTCAAGGACCTTGAGAATAAGGAGATCCCAAATTTTTTATGTGATCAATTTCTAGATCAAACAACAAAGCTCTAATACCAAATTGTATGAACAAAGTTTGTTATCACACAAAATATTCAACATGACTGGAACATAAATAAACTCTATGCGAACAATATATAATTAGTATATAAGTACTTGATAGGAGAAAATATGATGATAAGAGTATAACTCGTGATCTGTATATATACCTAAGTGGTCTTCCCATTCATAAAGAGTCATGTCCTTTGGGACATGTCTTTTAATAATTAATAATTATTATTTATCGTATTTATTTATTTTGATTTTATATATAGTTGTATTCATAATGTTGTCCTCTATAAAAAATGGGTAAACTTGTTATAATTCTTCTTTTTAATGTAGCTCTTCACCACTGAAATAAATTCTTACCCTAAGTTAAAACTTGTAGTACTATATCACAAATTTAGCTCATGCACCAAAACATCTTGTTTCACCAATACCAAAATTCCATGGCTATTCTTCTCTTTCAAAAATAATTCTTTCATTTGGAAATGTTTTTTTTCTCCCTCTACAAATTTCATCCTTTTTTTTAATCTTATTTGTTGGACACCTAATCCACTAAGGGTTAAGGTGTGGGATTTGAAGAGTCAAAGGGAGTCCAAGAGACATTGGAATATGAATCCAATAGTCATACCAGTGTATTATAAATGTACATCAATGTGAATAGTAAAGACAATGACGTTTTTATCTTTCATATCCTGTCTTCGTAATGGTTGTGTTTAACATGGTATCTTGTCTTTGCCATGGTTGTGTTTGACATGGTATCAGAGCTGGGAAATTCTAGCCCTGGTCAAATATGAACCACTAGTTTTGTGGTATTTCTATGCATTTCAACCCTACCATCAGTCCTGCACTTCTGTGCTAAATTCCAGCTAAATTCTCTGCCCCTCTGCCACCCAGATCTGAGGTTTTGATCCCTCTTTCAACTAGATTTTTAGTTAGGTTTTCTTCCTACAGTCCCATTAAAAGAAAAAATGGAAAAAACACACATGTTATTTCTGTGTGCATTGTTTTTGTGGCTATTTTGTTTCTGTGGTTGTTTACCTTCTCTTCAAAAATAGAAAAATAAAAGGGGGAGGCTCTTTCTGGCGGATAGAGCGTTTCTCTGGATTTTAAAATTTTCAATTTGAATAGTCTACGAGTTACCCCAGTCTCTTGGTCTTTTTGAGCGCTGGTTGAATGTATCCCAGGAATTTGTTGGTCAAGGAATATAAAAATTCCACTCATTAATTTTCCATAACTCCAGTCAGTTCTGTCATTGTGGAATCAAATGTTCCTTTCCCGTGCAACAATATCACCATTGCATTTTTCATTCCAACTGTATTTTCTTGTCTTCCTTCCAAGAGTGATGGTTAGAGGGTCGATCTTCCCAAATGCTAGATGATGAGCAACGAATATGCAAATTCTTTGGAAATATTGTATTCAATTATATAGGAAGAGTGGAAGAGGAATGAAACGACAAACATGAGAGCTAGAGGTCCGTCAACAGCCATAGGTCCACACAAATTGGATTGATATCATATGGGGTTTGGAGACTCGCAGACTTGTTAAGGTGGGACAATCAAGCAAGGGTCTCCATCATAACTACAAGAAGAATGTAAACATGAATTCAAATATAAAGAATGTTGTTAGATCTAAGACTTTTGTGATCCATAATATAGAAATCAGTGTTTCAGATTAATCACATCGTTAGGATTGTGTCGACGTTTCGAACCAACTAATATGGTTCATCCTCAAGACAAGGTTCTCACCTTGTCCTGAGGATGAACCACATTAGTTGGTTCGAAACGTCAACCCAATCCTAACGATGTGATTAATATAAAAGACTGATTTCTATAATAAAAAAAATGTTGTCGGTAATTGCAGGTGAATTAGTGCCACGAGAAGTGAATAGGAGATGGAATAACCAAAGTTTCATGTACAATATGCGGTCCTTTCTCATGCAAGACCAGTGACCCCCCTTGATCTTCGCACAAAATCCACAGTGTCCAAGTCCAACGACCAATTTCCGAGACTGAATAGTATCAAAAAATGAGGCCTCTTTTTGAGAGGTCTTTCAACGTTTCAGAGGATCTTTCATCCTTGAGCTGAGTGGAAGTGGGAAGAGGATGATATCTTGAATCCATGGATCCTTGAGGTTGTTCTAGGTCCATCTCCATCACTCAAGTACATAAGGAAAGCTTGGTTACCAATTACGACGTGAATAGGAGATGCACTGGGTTGTTGTGAGAGGGTTTCAAAGGAGAATGTGAAACATCGAGCCGTCTATGTTAGAGGTTAGGTATTATAGTAGAAATACATATACATCGGGCCACTCCACTTAAATACAAAAAAAACGGCCATTACCAAAAATCAAAGGACCAATGTATATAAAAGGCATCCTCTAGATTTCAAGTTCGAGGGAGCCACGCTCTAGCCCGATGTGTCTGTATCAAATCATCGTTGTATTAAATTTAGAGGCTGCCACTTCTATATTCTCGCTTGACCTAACCTGAGTTTACAGCGACAGAGAGAAGAGGTAATAGACCATGCATCAGAGGTATACCCTTAGTTTCCCATTGACAGAGAGACAACCCATTAACAAAGACAAAAAAATAGTAGCAGATTGATACAACATACCAGTATCAACCTAATTTCATGATTGCCAAATTCTTTTGTTTCGAATGACAACGAAAGAGCTTCACTGACGTGTTGTGGTCAAGATTATTGATATTCAATCTCTTGTGTTCGTTTCAAAATAAGTACCATAGGTCCCATCTCATTGTTGTTACAACAACGTCAAGATAATAAGTGCAGTTGTTCCTTTGCTTCAACCACTATGTGCTCGTTTATTGTGTATATGGAAAATTTTCATGTGTACTCCTACGTTGATGGTGGATGGTTCCCTGACTAAGCTTGTAAACTAGTTCTCATCCAAAAAATCCGTAGCACGAGATCTGCAAGGCTGAAGTCGACCCTATAATAAGGGTGTCAAAGACATTCGTTGGAGCAGTTTATCTTTTACGTAACACCTCTTGGATACACACATCAAACTCAAATCCTAGGGTTCGAGTAGTGGAGGATGATTTATAAGGCCGAGTTGATGCCATTTAGAAGAATTATAATACACTTTATTATTCCCATTATCTCTTTGCTCATGACTTAGATGTACACGTGCATGCTCGACAATTAGCCACATTTTATCATTGACAATGAATTTTTGTTCATTATAAGCAAGAATATTAAATCCATACCTGCAAGTGCATAATTCTCTATTTAGTATTGAAAAGAAAAGAAAAAAAACTTCGCAAGTTGATGAAGTTTTGGAGTTTTTGAACACACTTATATTTTCTACTATTCATGGTATGATAAATGTTAGCAAAACTTCTCTTTCTGAAATTCGAAATTGTTTGCAACATGTATATGAAAAGATCGAGTTTTTGCAACTTGAATCTCTGCTAGAGAAAGAGGAGCTACAAAAGCGTAGTCATGATTCTGAACTTGTTTTTGTTCAGAATAATTTCATTTTTTAGTCCAAAGTTGACTGTAATTAGCAGCTAGAAATTGTTCAGATCACTGAGCTCAGTACAAAAGCAGATTTGAATGCATAAGAAGAAATTCAACCTACACTTCCCAAGTCCATTATCAGAGCTTGGGAAGAGCTTGTCAAGAAAAAGCACAGAACAAGTGTTGGATATGATAAGGAGGCGCCATTTCATTCTCTAAACTACTTAAAGCCAATCAAATTTCAGAGTGTTGGATTTCTTTAGGACAGTTCATCTTCACGTGTTCCTACTCCTCCATAAAAACAAAATGTCAAATGCCAACATTGTAACAGAGTTGGCCATATGAAAGATCATTGTTTTGATCTTCACCCATGTGAGAATTGTAGTCAGCACACTCATTCTTCAAACATATGCTTCAAAAATAAGCCTCCTGGAAGAATAAAGATTCACCTTGGATGGATCGCTTCTTCGCAATGGGATTCAACAACCAAGAAGATATTTCACTCATATCACATAATTTGCTCACGAGTACTAAAAATTCTTGCAGTTGAGTTTTCTCCATCTTCTCACCTTGTATCTAACAAGGGGGGAATCAATGGTCATCTACAAGTTTCAAAGATAAATCAAGCGATCCTTAGCCACAACCTGAACCTGTTGCCTAAGCCTACAGCCAGAGATAGTCATACCCAGATTCAGAGTTGCAACTAGAGACATAGAAGCCCCTGAACATGCCTATGGTTGGTGTTCTTCCTTAAACAACCATAGGTTGTATACCTCCCTTTTTCAGGTTGAAGGTATCCCTCTCCAAAGCATTAGGAGCACTTCCTCGATAAGAAGACTTCAACTTCTTTCCAGATTCAGAAGAGTTCTGAGAATCACACTAAGTGTTCCTTTTTGTTAGTGGCCTTCCTTAAACCATCGCAGGTTGTAGACCTCCCTTTTCTAGTTTGAAGGTATCCCTCCTCAAAGCATTAGGAGCACTTCCTCTAGTAGAAGACCTCAGCTTCTTGCCAAATTTAGAAGAGTTCCAGTAACTACACTAAGCATTCCAGTGTTGGTGGTCATCCTTAAACCACCGTCAGTTGAGACCTTGAGTTCTCCCACCTTATACTTTCATTTCAGAGAGTTCATTCAGTGTATTGTTATCATACATGATTGTATTTTTAGGCCAATAGGCCTTTCTTTGAATCAGTCTGTTCATCTACACTTTTGATATCAATTTGACATTTGGCATATAATTTTTTTTTACACTTGCCGCATAATTTTTTATGCTCAGCTTTACATCTGACTTGTGTTCTCCGCAAATCTGGCTTGCAGTCTTGCAAAACAGGGAATGCACCTGCAGAAATTTTTGTTGCACGACCAGGAAATGCACCTGCAAAAATTTCTGTTACACGACCAACCGCTATTTGCCCATGATGTCGTTAAACAGAGTTCTTGCCGTGTTCGGTCAAATTACATTTGGAATTTTATTTGTGTTATCACTCCTCTTTCTCAATTCCCTGCAATGTGTATTATCCTCGGTCCAGTTTCAATCATTGTTGACGTGCAGAGCAGCCCTTGTCATAGAGAACAGAGCAACCAATTTCAATCATCATTGACGTGCAAAGCAGCCCTAGTCACATCCAGACATCAATATTCTTATTAACCTTTGAATGTAGAAAACATTCTCCCAGCGTCGGAAGTGATAAATAGCAACTATATGTCACAAGACAGAGTTGAGCGTTACGACTATGGCAGAGTCTTCTTCATCACTTCACAGATTCTTGTGGTCGATCGGCTGAACGAAAAGGTCCTGCTTAGTAGAGTCATAGGTTTTATAGTTCTCAATGCCCATAGGTTGACAGAAACATGCACAAAAGCATTCATAGTTCGTCTTTACAGATTTGCAAACAAAAGGGGTTACGTTAGGGATTTTTCTGACAAACCCCAGGCCATGATTTCCGGGTTTTCGATACCGGAGCGTATAATGAAAACTTTGTTTGTTAAAAAAACTACATGTTTTCCGAGGTACTAGAGAAAAACCCTCCTGAGGTGATTGATATCAGGGTTCCATTAACTTCTTATATGAAGGGAATCCAATCTGCCATCATTGAGGTCATGGACGCATGTTTGAAGGAGCTCAGGAAGACTAATAAAGTGGATATGGAGGACCTGGCGGTGGAGAACGGGCTTTTTAAGTCATTTCATGAGATTGTGAGGCAGCAGTTGGACTCAATATGGCATATCATTGGAAGGAAGACGAAGCAGTTGGTTGGGGATTTGAGGACATTGAGGAAGTTGTTAGATTACTTGGTTCGGTATGATGTCGTGACTTACTTGAAGTACTTGGATGCACTGAGGGTCTCTGAGGGGATGAGATCGGTTTGGATTTTTGCTGGCCCTAGCCACAGGGTTTTTGATTTTACAAAGAAACGGGTTTATCAAGCTGTGAGAGCCGATGGCAGTAAAGTGGGGTCTGCGAACGGGTTGATCAAGGCCGTTGGAGAGGAAGAGGGGATGCGGGAAAGTGCAGAAAGATAGGCAACAGTGAAAGTGGTAAAATTGACATCTGTTACCACCATTGTTGATTAGCTGGTGACTAAAAAAAATATTTATTACTGGTTTGTTTCTCTTTTTTGGCCTTTTTAAAAATGTTTGGCAAGTTTTTGCCATTTTTCCGATTCTTATATTTTAAACCCTTTCCCAGTTATCACCGGACACGATTATTGTGACTTTAAGCTTGAACTTCACAAGGTGCTTCTTTTGTTGATGGCAATATCTACTTTATTAGGTCTTGTGTTGTTCGTTACTTGCAAAATGAAATGTTCCAAGGAATACAACTGATGTATATCTTCATTGAAACATTGTGAATGCATCTCCCTCTAGAGTCAGGGCATGCTTCTTTTTGTATTACAATCTTTCATTTTATTGTTTCTTGTGGAATTCTTATCTTTGACAATGTTATGCTTGCCTATATTCGGGATTTGTTTTATCAGCTGACGGCAAAATGAAATATCTTTTAGTCATATAGTTGTTGTATATCTTTATCGAAATGTTGTAGATACATTTGACTCTTGTTAACATTTGATTGTTATTGTGGAATTCGTACCTTTGACAAGGTTGTGTTGTCGTCTGAAAGGGATAATTCCATGAAATCGTGAATTTTGAGAATGGGTTCTCTCTTAGCCAGGAGACAACCTGCTCGATCTAATGGGCTCTATTTATTTTTCGTGTGTTTTAGAAAGCGAGCCATCAAATTCAGATAAGACACAAGAAACTGAAAATGGTTCATCAAGAGACACTCCAAGGAGTGTTTGAAAGTATACAAAGGCTTTCAATGTTGCAGTGTGAGATTTCAACAAATGGATTGAAAGATGTTGAAAAAGAGATATATCAAATAGGATGATAGAATAGAATTTCAAGAACTAAATCATCTTCGTATGGATTGAAGTTGCAAAAACAAACTCATTTTTGTTCATAAATCAAGGAAAACTAATTTCCCACACATGCAGCTTTGCCGAATAGTTTAGGCATTTGCACAAATTTCCCCGATTATATATTTCCTTAGCATGAGAGATACCATCACAATGATGGTTGTTTACTTGAATGAACGGTGAAAAACAAAAAGGTAGACGAATGTCGGTGGTGAGTTCTTTAAAAATAGAATTAAAAAGATTTATGAATAATTAAGTAAATGAAATATCAAAATTGTATCTTACTTGGGACAAGCACAGATAGATTTGATACAAACTGCTCATTTTTAAATAAATTCAAAACATATAAAAAATATATATTTATATGTAAAGAAAGATTTGTCACAACCTTTCTTTACAATATTTCTTATTGCACTACACTAATGTGGCAGGTTTCACGAAGAATATGAATCAATGTTGGAGAAGAGTTACAATTGTGGAAGCATATGTTTGTGTAAAAGTTAACCAAATTGACAATACAATTGAGATTTTAATTAATTTAAAATATATATATATAATAATTTAGACTGTAGATGTTATGTGGTTTCCAATATTCATTATTTTTCTATTTTTCATATTTTTTAGAAAAATACTTGTACTTTTTAATCTTTTATAGAAATTCAACAATTCCAACTTCATAAGTCTATCGGCCTCTCTTTGTACCTTTTGGGACAATTGCTAGTGTATTATATCTCTTTTCTTGGACTCATATATACCCCTTCGGATTAAGGGGGGGAAAGTTGGACATCTAATCCACTAAGGGTTAAGCTGTGGGAATTGAAGAGTCAAAGGGAGTCCAAGAGACATTGGAATATGAATCCAACAATCATATCAATGTATTATAATTTTACATCAATGTGAATAGTAAAGACAATGAATTTTGTATCTTTCATATCATGTCTTCGTCATGGTTGTGTTTAACATTATTTTACATGCAAATTTTTTTGACACATTTATATTGAATGTTCAAACATTCTCTTTGCTTATTCTTATCCAAAATTATATTTCCTCACATCCAACAATTAATCATTAACAAAAGATCATCACAGCAATGTTTATTATTTATATTTCTAAAAGCAAATTTAATGAAAATCATGCTAATGTATATAAGTTCAATTTATCCACAACTAAGTGGGTTTGAACTTCTGTCAAATTTATTTTGTCAGATTGGTATATATTATATAATCTAACATATCAAAGCATTGTCCACTTCTAAATTTCATTGTCAAAATTCCATTCATGATATGAGTAATATTCTCAAATTTTATTGCAAGAGTTTCACATTTGTTTTAACTAATCCCAAATATGGTATGATACATACATTTGATTTGATATAGATTTGCATCAAACAATGTAAAACTAGCCACTCTTTAACTAGGAAAACCTAAACAAAACTTCTTTATTATTTATGCCTATGATGCATTCTCTCTATTTTCAATGATTTTACAATCATAAACTTTTATTGATGCATAATATGTGAGCTTCATGATATAAGAACATATGATGATATCAATGCTAAGACCATATGATGATATCAATGCCAATCTTTGAGTATGATTGTCCATTTGATGATCTCACTACCAATATTCTCATTGCACTTTGCTGAAATATCTTCAAATATATATATTGCCCAAAATATAATGGTTTCAAATATGCTAAAAATGCATTTCACTCACTATAAAATGAATTTGGAAAAATGGCTTCAATAATAATATAATGAAATAATACATATCTCTCTATATATAATGATCATTAATTTTCATGGAAAACAATTATCTAAACTAACTCCAAATATGATAAATGATCACAAATTTTTAAATTTATAGTTTTTAGAACACTACTTCATTGTTGGTTCAAAGATCATTATTTTTGAAGCTTTGCTTTCCAGTCTCTTTGCATGATAAAATATAAAGCTAAAAATTGAACGAGCCATAAGCTTATCAAAATTTTGGTCCCATAAACCATAGATTTTCTTTGAGAAAACGATATTAATGGTTATAAATTGTAGCATGATCAATGTATCAATATCCTTGATTAATCCCCATCTCTTATACTAAGAATCAATGTATTGAAAACCAAATAACAATGTCACCCATTCTTTAGCATTTATTTGTTAGTAAAGATGAAGAATAAAGTTACCTGCTCGAAAGAAAACTCTTTAGAGTTTTCTTTTTTAAGATGTATATAGCGGTTGTTTTCACTTTTTCCGGCATCATTTTTTTCAATATTAAAATTAAATATTTTGCTGCCTTGGCCTTCCATCATTGTGATGTTGCAAAAAAAAATTAATAATTTGGTTGAAATTATTGGATAATTAAGAAAGTAAACTGCCCTTATTTATAATAAAAAAATGTCCACTTAAAATCATGACTAGTTCATTGGATTGGATTAATGTAAGACGTTACTAGAACTTTCCTCTTTTCTTTTTCAAATTAAAAATTACAACTTTTTGTAATCATAGATTTAAATCTTTGTAATGTTATAAACAAATGCCTTAAAATCAACTTTTGATTTGAAAAGTGATGCTCACAAAATCACCTTTAAAAAATAAACAAAATAAAAGCATTCAATATTAAAATTATAATATTTTACAACTGTGACCTTAAATACTCTTAATGGTGCAATCTAAAACTTTAAAATTAACCCCTAAACTTAAAAAGTCTTGTCATTAGTAGAGCGTTTTTTTTCCAAAATTAAAATTACAACTTGCTTGAACTCATTGCTCATTTAGTTTTTTTTTTTTTTTTTTAAGGTTGAGGAGGTGGATATGAAGTAAAAGGGCTGGGGTTAGAATTGGGAGACTGTATGTAGGAGTGGGGAAAAGGAGTAGAGGGGTGGGGTTGTGGAAGCGGATTATTAGAATTGCCTTTGTCTCTCACTCAAAAAATACATTCTTTCAAATTTTTGTGTTTATGATTTTTTTAAATAATAATTTGTCTATTTTCATTTGATTAGCTTTATTTTTTTAATATTAATAAATATCTTAAATTATAGGCTGTAGTGTTGTATTATTTAATTATCATTTATTTATTTAAAATTCATTCTTTTAAAATCATGTTTTTTCCCTGATTTTGAAGTTTCTCCCTTCTATTTTTCTTTTTTTTTGGTTTTTTAATTTTTAATGATTTTGTTTAAAATAGCACCAATTTTTTTAGTTTATAGTTTGATAACAAACTTTTTTTATTTGATGGTTGATTAAATATTTTGATTACAATAATATAGTTTCAAATAAGTTGTAACGTTAATTAACCTTTTCTAACAACTATTGTCATTGATAATAACACTTTTCAATTCAAAGATTAATATTATATGGTTTTAAGGCTACAGTTTCAAAATATTGTAATTTTAATCATGAAAAAAATAAATTTAAAAAGTAAAAATTGAAGCACTATTTTTTGATTCAACAATTAATTTGTGGGCTTTGTTTACAATATTATGAGTTATAACCATGGTTGCAAAAGGTTGTAATTTTGACCTAAGTTAAAAGAAAAAAAAGATGATCCTATGAGAACCACTTTTAAATTTGGGGTTGATTTTGAGGTATTTGTTTGTAATATTATGAGGTTTTAAAGCCACAGTTGCAAATGGTTGTAATTTTAACCTCAATGTAAAGGGTGACTCTAAGAGCACCACTTCTTGGTTCAAAAATTAATTTCGATTTTTATAACCCCAAAACATGGGTTTTTAATGCTAGAGTTTTCATTTGGAGGTAAAAAATTTGATCAACTCTATAACTATGTTGAGATTTGCATCACGTTAACACAAATTTCAAATCACTACCTATAGACTACAACGATGATTAGTAAAAAATCCAAGAAGGAACTTATTCTAGAAACATCTGAGAGCATGTGTTTCAAAGGCGTCAAAGTTGCAACCCACAACTATTAGACCTCATGTGGACGAAAGGTAAGCCTATCAAGATTTGAACATGAGCGATCTCCACAACCACTTCAAGTTGCCACTAGACCACAACTTGAACTATATAAAATATAATACTATATTATTATCTCAAATATCAAATATATATTAACTAAATCCATTACCAAATGTTATTGAAAAACTAAAAACATATATGTGCCATGATTGCCACTTATAGCATATGCACATGATTGAGTTTAAGGGTGACTAAACATATAAATGTCAAAGAAAATTTCAACTCAAACCCTTTATAATTTCCGTAGTTTTACTTAATAAACTTTGAAAAAAGAATTAGTCCTATTTTATCAAGTATTGATATTGACCAATATGCTACATGGGCTATGTGCCCCTTACCATTCAATATGTTTGATGGTAAAACAACGTAAACTTTGAAACGGGAATTGATATTGTTACCCATTTCGTAGAGATAGCAAAAAAGTGACCCGATTTTGAAAAGGGGCGATGCAGAACACACATGTTTTTTTTAGAGCATAGTTTTTAGCACTTTAAATTTTTTTATGTACATTACGTTTTAGAATGGTAGTGATTTTCATGTTGATTTTAAAAAGTGGCGATTCTGCATCAGGCCCTTTTTTAAAAGACCTATTTTTTTACTTTACATTTGTTGGAAATAATACTGAGAGGGGGGTGAATCAGTATTATCAAATCAAACACTTTTTCATTTTCATACTCAGATTCATATATGCTACTTAAGTTAAGGGAACCCACGTGTACACGCAACTGTGTCTAATGCAACTAGCGTATATCCAGTAAACTTATGATTCAGTTAATCCATTAAATGTTGATCTTTAATTAGTGAATCAGAACTTCGTTAACCATATGAACAGTAAACAAGTGCAGTAAAACAGAATATATCATCACACATAAGAAGCACACATGAACACCATGACGTAAGGTGGAAACCCAATGTGGGTGAAAACCACCTGCTGCAATTCGCCTTTATCTTCTTTTAATAAGAAACTTCTTTTTACAATATTTATGTACTGAAGCAGTCTTATACCAGTACGCAGGCTTCTACCTGCAGAAGGCTACAACATTCTCTCGTTCTCCAGCTTCTCCTGGAAGGGAGCTACAACCCCCTTAGCTCTTTTACTAGCTGATGCATTTACTAGCACGTAGGCGTCGGCCTACTGAAGGCTCCAACCTTCACTCTTTTCACCTGCTACTAGAAGGGAGCTACTATCCCTTGGCTCTTGTACTGGCCAATATGTTTACCAGTATGTAGGCGCCAGCCTACAGAAGGCTATGATCTTCTTTCTTCCTCCAGGGACCTCGTTTCATAAATTTTCATACTGGATACTCCTGAAGCACAACACCATAATCTGAAGGCCACGTTTCATCCAATTTTCATATTGAACCCATCAACAACATTGAAGCGAAAAATCAATTACTATTGCAATACAACCAATCATCAATCTTTGAATCACCCAACATTGAATCACTGAAACCCTATCAACAAACTGTAGTCACCAGAACAGAGAGCAAAACACAGAACTCTGCAACAATGTTCAGATCCAACTATATCATCAAAAATCATGCATCAAAGTTCATACACTACTTGAAAAGTTGAACCTGCGTGTATACACAACTTCACCAAAGCGAACCAGCGTATATGACATCAAATACTTACTTATAACTTCGCTACTCTTCCTGACTTCAGACATACCCAGATCATTACATACAAAAGGATAATATGTGTGTCAACAATCAAATCTAGTCCATAAGATCACATAAAGATAAGACATTATGATCTTGATCCATTATTAGACCTCATTCATCAATACTGAAGCTCAACACAATCAACCAATATGAATATGAAAAATATAGACACCAGTAAACAGTCACCAGAACTCAGAACTTTGCATCAACAACTAGAACCACATGTAACTTCAATTATCATAGTTCATATGGTATACGCTAATTAGATGTATCTAACCTGTGTGTATACGCGCTTTTATCAAAGTAAACCAGCGTATACATCTGTAAATATTCATTCACAATTTGTAGCTATTCCAGACTTGAGTTAGATCATAATATTTACAGAACATTACATGCGTCAGTATATAAATCTAGAATAAGCATGATCAAACCATATAGACATGATCCATTCCAAGCCATAAGATCCTGATCCATCATTAGATCTTGTCCTCCATCAACCGCTGACATTCCTCCTTGGCTCAGATCAAGCAAATCATCATAAACCCATAACCTGCATACTGGATCTCACACTACATCAGATATTCGAGACTTTCTTAGTGTCATTGCCTAATGATCTTCTCCTCCTTTTATAGTCTTAGGCCTTAGTCAATGCCATGGTCCAAAACCACTTAGAACCAATACCTTGGTCTAAATACCTGGGGTCAATACCTCGGACCAAATACCATGGACCCATACCAAAATACCATGGTCCAAATACCATGGACCCAAAAACTTAGTTTCCGACATGCACGCGCTTTTCCGTGCGTGAAAGTGCGTGTATATGCATACGCATCTTCTGCTCAATGAACCTGCGTATATATGCAGCTTGGTCAAGGTAAACCTGCGTATAACTCTTTTTCTTTCATTCTGTGAGCCTGAACTGTGATTCAATACTGTTAACCTGTAGTACTTTAATCTTCATCATCAAGGACAACGCTTGCATTATAACGTTAATTTGTTGCACTGTGAACTGTCATTTCCTTTGAACTCCCCTACATCACATCTGTTAACACAACTACCATGTATTAATATCACATCTGATATCTCTTGTGAAGATTCATCTAGTTACCAAGTATAAGTGACTTGTTCTGCTATAAAAGGGTTGCCATCAAGTACAACACATTCATCATAATGCCAACAAAATTTTTTAATGTATGAAATGTAAATAATTATTTTCTAAATTTAACAATTTTTGAAATGGTTATCTTCTTCATATATATATATATATATATTGGTAGTCGAGGTTTTTAATGTTTTGCATATTTAAAGAAGAAGGTCGATATTTTGAATTTGATATTCTACATATTTATATATCGTTAATTAATTTTTCAATGCACATGAAATAATTGTCTCTAAAAAACAATAATTTTTAACAATTAACATAAAAATAACCATTTTCAGCATAAATTTAACTAAAAAACTACACATTTTGATAATTTTTTGTAATTTTTTTTGCTGGAAATAACATGTTAAAATCACAATTTTTTTAGGAAAATTTTAACTAAAAATGGTTAAATAATAGTTTTTTTTTTATGAATTTCATGTCAAAAAATAATAATAATCACAGTTTTAAAAAAAAAAATAATGATTAACATAAAAATTAATGCGAAAATCACATAATACAAATATTAAACACATTAACAACATTATTTGAGTGCTTATTCTTCTCATAAAATGTCAAATTCAAAACATTACAAGTATAACTAATTAATAGTTACAAAAATGAGCTTGATTTCCAAGCATAACTTAAATTTAATCAACAATATCACGTAATCCAAACTCTTCATCCTTTACAGTTTCATCATTGTCTTCTTCCACAATATTTTTTGCGTCATTCTGTTCATTTTCCTCTTCTAATGGATCTTTGATGTCTGTGAATCTCCCAATGTATATCTTTCCAATCATTCCATGTAATGGTGGTTGGGGTTCCTTTGCCTTTTTTGCCACATGTGATTCACTAAAGTCTCATTTCTTCAAGCAAATTTCTTGCATTGTATCTAGAAGACATTGAAGAGCATTAATTCTTTGTTGAATAAAATTGCACTGTATTGGATCTTTTTCGATGGCAATGCAATTTCTTCATTTTTGAAGGCAACATGTTAGTGTTGTACCTAATTATCAAGCACAAAATAAATAATGAAGTAAATTAGTACAATGACATATAAATTAAAAAATAAGATATTGAAATTCAATTCCATATAATAAAACTCACCTAAGCCAGAAAATAAATCCAGAACCCAATCTCCTTCATCTGAACATATGTCTATAAGATAGTTAATCAATAACTGTGATTTTTTATAAATGTTAACTCTCTCTCCTTTTGCTTCTTTGTCTTAATATGTTAGTTTTCTCACAACAACATCATAAGTCAATACTTGGCTATGAATCTTTCCATCTACCCGATTAAAAATCATAGACATATAGCTATCATCTTTTGCCCAACTATCAATATGGATGAACTCACAATCATTTATAAATGGTTGATCTTCACGATTAAGAAGATTTGACTTTTGTTTGTAACATAAAATAGTAAAAGTTCAATTAACTTATAAATAAATGAATTTTTTAACATTAATCAAATATACATTTCAAACGTCTTACCATGTAAGCTGCATCCTTGAGTTTGTTTTCCCCTTGAAGCTTGACAATACCATTGTCAATTGTGTGTCTGGATGAAATGTCACAAATCTCCACAATGGTGATGATGTGACTTCTAGAAATCCCGCAACCACTTTACCAAGAGCTTGATAAGTATAAGGGTCACTATCATAGTCAATGCTTGGAATATTGAAACCATGGGGAATATCTGCAAGAACTAAGGCATAATCCTTTTTAGGTATGAATTTTGCAAATGTCTTCACAGTCGACTTGTATTAATTGATATTGAATAGTGTCAAGCCCATTCCAAATGTATTGAGTAAGAGTTGGATCAAGTTCAACATTCTTACGACATTGCTTCTTCAGTCTTTCGATCTTAATTTTTTCAATAAAGGTTCTGAAACTATCTGGTGCTCCATTTACATCATTCCTCATATTTAATAAAATAAACAAATATATGTGTAAGTTATAAAATAAAAATAGTATATAGATGAATAAAAATGAATGTATAAATCAACATACCTTTTCAAATGCAAGATAATATTTTTTTAATGTTGATGTAAAACTTGAATCTGGATAGTTGCGTACAACATCATCCCAACTATCTTCATTCAACCATTTGTTCTAGAATTTTCGTGTAAACTTTGTGACTGCATAAATAAAGTAAAAAAGTTAATATAATGATATGTATAACAAATACTACCAAGAACAATATGTTATATTTAAAAGAAAACTATAATCTAGAAATAAGTAAAAATAATTCAACAAACTTACTTTTGAAATTCCTAAGACATTTCCTCCAATGATAATTCCCTGACCTCACACGAGATAATATTGCTTTAACAAGTTTTTCATCCTTCACTTCTTGCAATGCTCTCCAAGGTGTGATAATCATATCTTCTAGAAGTTGCTTCATTTCAAGACCTGATTTAATGTTGTTACATATCAATGGTTTAGACCTTTTGACCTTTTGGTTTTTAATGCCAATGTTCTCCCACATGCTAAAAATCTCATTAATCAATTCCCATCTCTCTCCAATTCTAAATGCCAACTGGAAAATGTTATCAATACCTCTGAATAAATCAGTATTTACTTTGTTGTCTTTTGAATTGATTTTCTCTTCAATTTGATAGCCTGTTTCATTACAACATTCCTTTCGGAAATCTACAGTAACATTTAGCTTATCCCCACCACATTTTTCTTCAAATTCACTATGAATAAATCTAACCCTTTTGATGAAATTCATAGACATCCTATATTTATTATCTAAATTATGATCCCATGCCACTAACTTTGCTTCTATATCTAATAAACTAGCATAAATGATACATTTCATTGTTTCAAAACGTGGGTTATTGGGATATTCCTCCATCAATTGTCTTTGAGTTTCTACATAATGGTTCCCCCCAAGCACATAATAATTATATTCAAAACATTTTGACTTATCAAATGCTTCTTTGTTGGGAACTTGAACTGGATCAGCAAGAAGCACATAACTAACCACATGAGCATATGGATTGTACCTCATCAATGTCTTCAAGTTGTGAACATGCAGATGATGTGGCTTTCTGACTTGATATTGAAATTTTCCTTCACTTGCCTTATAGGTTTGTCTGACATTAAGCTGAAATGTACGACCACCATCAATTAAATTTCTCTTTGTCAAATTCTGTCGAATGGAATTTTTTTTTGTTTTGATAATGCCATCATCTAAATCAGCTCCTGGTGTAATGATTTCTTCGCTTTCTTTCGAATTTTCACTAGGTTCTTGACTGCTGGTAATGACTACTTCAAAATCTTTAACTTTACTTTTCTTTGTCATAACATTCTCAACAGATTTATTCTTGGGCATTGTTACTTTTGGTCTTTTACAACTTTTCTCAGTTCCAATGTCATCTTCAGTAATGGCAACATATGGTTCACTGTCAGTTTCAACTTCATCGTCGTGAAAAGTAACTTGTTTACCCTTGCTAGATTTATCCACCAGAGGCCTTTTTTTCTAATTCTTTGGATGTATTTTTGTAGCATCATCAATTACTACCATTTTCTTGTTTTCCATATCGTCTTCTGACACTGAGTAAAAATTGTTGACAGCTTTCATGATATCATGCTCTATGAAATGAATGCCTCCCAACCTAATTGAACAACTTTCAACAAAATTCTGCCAAACAAAATATCATATGTCAATAAAAACAAATTTAAAAAAATATATCGAGACACTTTCAAGAACACAAAATACAAATATAAATAACAATACTTACGATGTTTTGTGTCATCTCATTTACGATCTGTTTACACAACTTTGTAGATACTTCTCTCCTATCATACAATGATATGATAGTTAGTATTTAATCATTTCATGTGACTTGGGAACTTTTGTAAGTATGTAAACAACTTCAGTGTCTGGTACCGAACACATATCTATGACTCTTCCCATCACCTCAAAAATTCCATTATCATTCGGTATATCAATATATAGATATATATTCGCATTTGTTCTTTCTTTTTCTTTCACATACCAGATTCTTGATGGAAATTTCACCTCTTTTGAATTCTTCTAATCTAAAATCATCTTCTTATCACTTGAGGCACTTGAAAGATTTGTAGTCATGAGCTCCGGTGGAGTTCATTCACCAATGTTTCTTGAGGATGCACTTTTAAGAGTCTTTGGTCCAGAAAGATTCATAGAAATTTTCTTTGATGCCATTTTCTTGAAAAAGAAACACATAAATTAGTAAAAAACAAAAATATACTAACTTAAATTAACAACAAAAATATATGATAAATTTATTATTTGTATAATCAGAATCGCCCAACCACCCCTAACTGGCGGGTGGGCAGGTCGGTTGGCGGACAGGAGGTCGGGTGAGGGATGGTGGGGTGGGATGGCTAGTCGAGCGAGTGAAGTTGAGCTGGGTCGGCAAGCGGGCCGGATGGGTGTGGGCGCGATGGGTGCGCGTGTGTGGGCGGGCAGGTGGTGGGTAGAGGCGAGCGTGTGGGGGGCTAGCCCCTAACCTCCCCATCCTCAACCGCACCTGTCTCCCTTCCACCTCCATGACGATCATCTTCATTCACACCCTCACTCCCTCCTAACCATCCCTCCCCCTCAATCGCCCTCTCCACGCCCTTATCCACCTTCCTCAACCCCTCCACCTCCCGCTCCCCCTAACCCACACTCTCCTCCCTCACCTACCCCTCTCTGACACCCTCTTCCCCACTCTCTTCTCCCATCCCTATCCCACCCACGCCCCC
>APFE030972747.1:3433-46545 GCA_000404065.3 Pinus taeda
TATGTTCATGATTTAAAGATCCATCCTCCTGAGAAATTATCCGAAAATCTTCAAACTCATCCAAACTATTGAGAAAACAGATGACTTGCTTTTCGTCGTTAAAAACTTGCCAATGCTCCGAGTTATCTGGGACAGATGGTCTAAATATTACCTCCATTTTAATTTTATCATTAATTAACTCATCAGATAACTGGAAAGTTGTGGCAGCTACAGCAAGTTCATCTGCCAAACTATTTTGTTCACGAGGGATTGCTTCAAGGTCAAGGGCATCGAAATGCTCCATAGTATCCCACACAGCGTTTCGATAATTCCTTAACCTTTGATTTCTACATGTGAATTTGTTTTTAAGCTGCATGACAACTAGATCGGAATCCCCCTTGATGTTAAGCAATTTAACCCTTAAAGCCTTGGCCAATTCAAGGCCCAACAATATAGCTTCGTACTCAACAACATTGTTGGTTGCTTCAAATTCTAAACGATAGGCAAACTTGAAAACATGGTCAAGGGGAGATTTAAGCACAACTCCAGCACCTTTACCATGACTAGAGGACGCACCATCGAAGTACATATACCAAACTTTATCTTTAAGATCCCTAATCTTATCATCGGGAGGAATTATGAAATTAGACATGATAGAATAGTTCCCGATGTCAGATTGCTCTCTAATTATTTCGTTATGAGGCTTCCTAGGATCTTCAACATGAAATTTCCTCTCGGGCTCTCTATTTAGCCTAACAAAACCATCACCGCTAGGAGATGGGATCATAGCATATGACCAATTCATCTGAATGCTTCCTCCTAGATCAGAGGCCCACTTTCTAGATAACAGCATACCCCAAGCATCAGGTACATCAACGGCAACAATATCCATTACTACCATGATGTCTGGGAAAACTGAAAGATGAACTTGTAAATCCTTGATTAATCCGTGTACTTCGATTTTCTTAGAATCCATGGCACATATATTATAGTAGGGTCTAGAAACTCTTAAGTTAAGCTGTTCCATGACCCTTTTAGTCATAATGCAAGCAGATGCGCCTGAATCCAACATACAGTTATTCAATTTATACCCATTGACTAATAAGGTGATGAAGAAGGGTTGATGATCTTTGTTATCAGCATCTACGCTTTGCAGATATATGGGGGCATCATGATAATCAACCTCGCGAGTCTTTTGTTGAGAAGCATTGACTTGAGGACCCTGAATTGCTTTCAGTAACTTGTCTCTTTGCGAAGGGATCTTAACAATTTCAGATACAGGAACCGAGATTTTAGCATTGTTAAACCAACTTCCCAAATCGATATCTATTCCAGAGTTTGCACCAGGGTTCAAAGTTCGAGTGGGAATTTGATTCCCACTCTGATCTCTAACCCTTCTTTGGTATGTCAAACCCTTATCTCTAGCAATTTCTAAAATTTTCTGAGGAGAGGGTTTCTCACCATATAACCTAGCCAGAATGTCATCTTTATTTTCAAGGTTATTTACACTAAAAGAAGATGAAGGATTTATAACATCATAGCTCCTTTCCTTAACCTCTATCCAATCATTCATAGGCAAAGGAAACTTGCTCCCTACTACGTTTATTTGATCATCTGTCCCAAACATTCCATTATCTAAGATTCTTCTGACGATGGGACAAGAGGATTCATCATGAAGAGCATCGCAAACACGACAGTAAGGAGGAGCATTATCTACCAGATTAGTAAGCGGATTAGGGGGTCTCTGCTCACTAGATTGACCCTTTCTTTGCCAATTATTATTTCTGTTATTATTATTTCGAGGCTGAAAATTTTGCGATTGCGCTCTTTCCATTTGAATCAACCTATTCTGCAAAGTGTTTATCTCCTTATTATGATTAATTTCCATAGTTTCAATTTTTTGAAGCAACTTGAGAACAAGCTCACTTTCTGGCTCTTGGACTGCTTTTCCCTTAGGTTCCTTTAGTTTCGTAGCAGCCCTATCAAAACCTGAGATTTCAGATTTCCCAGAAGCTGCCTTGTCCTTTTCAAGTTCTATAGATAAGGCCTGGCAATCTCTATAATCATTAAGTTTAGCACGCCTTAACTCATAAGATGGTTCAGGACTAAAAGCATCAATGTAAAAGTCTTGGAGAGTTTTATCTGTAGGTTTATAGTCTTGAGGTAATTCTCTGATAATACCATTAAACCTTTTATTAAATTCCTCGACAGTTTCATCCTCTCTTTTCTTTATTAGACTAATAGCTTTTACAAGATGTCTTCCCTCTCTCTTATCTCCATATTTTTCTTTAAATGCATTAATGATTGATTGTAGAGAGTCGAATGAATTTGGAGGCTTTTCTGTAAACCAGTCATAAGCATCACCTCCTAGAGTCAAGATAAAAAGAGTCATCCTGACATCTTCATGATCAAAATCAGCAGATCTTGCATACTTAGCCATCCATATGTTGAAATCTCGCAAATGGGAATTAGCAGTAATGGCATTATCTCCTTGAAAGCTAGGCAATTTGTCTATCCCAACAGATGGAATATAATTGGGGTATCCAGGGATGTTAGAAAAATCACAAGGGGCATACAAACTCATGGTGCTGCGATTAACTTGACCCTTAAAGAGCAAATGAATATCAGAAAGGGCTTCTTGTCCAAGATTTCCAAGAAGTGTACGAGAGGCGAGTTTGTGTGACCACACCCTGAAGACCTTTTCAGGATCAGGGGTAGGGTCGCACAGACTGCTTGGATGCCTTCTAGTGTACACTCTTGTAGATAATATAGGAAGTGGAGTCGCCACCTAAACAAGAAGTTAAACACAGAAAGGCTTGAAAAGAACCAAGGACAGAAAAACTCTTTCCCCGGCAACGGCGCCAAAAAATGTTGTCGCGTAGATTGACACGACAACGCTCAGACCGGGGGCTGTCACTCTGATCCCCAATCCCTCTGTTTAAGCCTGTCTCCCGTGGCTAAGGGGGGTAGACCCTATAAGATAATGAAGACCAACTGCCAAAACAGTTGGTTGGGAGACACGAGACACGACTAAGATAAGCACTAAAAATTTGATTAGTTAGCAGACCAATGCCTTGAGAGATTGTTATTAAAATGATTACTTAACAGATGTTGCAGGAATGCGAATTGTACACAGCGATCATTTATCATCAAATAACTTTGAACAAATGCAAGATAACCAGTAAAATCACAATGACCAAAACGACATCCAGCAACTAAAAACTCAAAACCACCACAAGAATCGTAAGTTATTAACCAGATATCAATTTCGTATCTCGACTTGAAAATTTAGATCTCAGCGTGAAAGATATAGCATGAAAACAAACTGAATCCGGCAAAAATTTATTTTCCACGATGATTTTTTTTTTATGGCTTTTCTGACAAAATTTTAACTTAAAACAAAATTTAAAATTTACTCTAAAACCCTAAAAATATATATATATATATATATATATATATATTTTTAAATAACAAAATTAAAACTAACACAAAATCTATTTTAAATCTAACTATAAAAAATTTAAATCTAAAAATCTAAAAAGAGAAACTATATATATGAAAAAATTAAAATCTAAAAATCCTAAACTAAACCCTAAAAAGAAAAACTTAAAGACTTTTTTAATGAATTTTTTACTTTTTTTAAAATCAAATCTTTTCTTTTTTATCACAACGCATATGTATGTATTACAAATATAACTAAAAACTAAATAAAAAAAACTAAATAAATAAAAGGAACCAGTGATATTGATTTAAACTAAACTTAAAACTATGCTGAAACAACACATGTACAAAGACAAAATCGATAACCCAATCTACGGCAAACCCCTGAAACTCACGATATCAAAGAAACGGGTTGTGTTTTTGCAGGTTAACGCGAGGTTCGATGGCAGCGAGACGCAGCACGCAGGTGGGCAAGGGGGATGAAGCCGCAGTGGGCACGTTTTGACTGCCAACGGTATATACGTTAATTTTTATTCCTTGGTTGCAACTGCAGGTTGGATGGGCGAGAAGTATTTTGCAGGCAGAGCGATGAGGACACAGAAATCTTGACGGCGGAAGGAGAGCGTGCTCAAAGCTTGGAATGAATTGCAGTTTAACACGCAGGGGTATAGACGCGCGATGCAGATCAGGTTTGATTTCGCGAGCATGCAAAGATGTGTGGAGATGGAACGGATTGGGCTGATGGAGATCAGGTGGAGATTGTGCAGCGTTTCGATTGGGAAAAGGCAACGTGCTTGGCGGGTCTGCAGAATGAAACCCACGTATAAACAAAATACACACTGATACGTGAAAACCACTTATGCTGCTACGTACATGACCCAAGCAATATTTCAAAAAATAACACCTACGCTAATTTATAAACCCACATTTAAAATTAATGAAATCGATTCGGTTTTCTGAGTTTATCTGCGGGCGAATGATTTTCGTTTAACGCGTACCTGATACCCACGTGACTTACTGGCTTGGAACGAAAATGTAAATGAATGCAGTCCGTCGGCAAATGGGATCGAATTCCACCCGGAAAATTACGCAGTTGGGAATGATGAATACGTTGTCCTTTATCCAGCTAGTGCACTGGTGCATAAACAATGCCCATCACAGCTTTGGCATATTTTTACAGCCTCAAATCAGGAGTGCCTGAGCCTGAGAAGCCCTAGACAACACCACGATAACCCTGGAAGACAGAAACAAAAGCTTGGCAAAAATTAAAAGATAAAAAAAAAAATTAAAATTAACCTAAAATCACAACAAAATTTATAGCTCTAGGATAGCCAGATTTAACAATAATCACAGTGACGTTTTTTTTTTTTTTAATATCAGAAAACTTGGCTTCTGCTGTGAACAGAAAATCTCTCATGTAAAACAGAAAATAAACTTCAAATAATTAACCCAAGGCCAAAATCAGCTGGGCTCTGCAAGGAAGAGTCTGTGGGAGTCGGCTGGTTCAGCCTAGAACTTTCCCAAACGCCCACCAATATTTTTCAGTTAAGGTTTTTTTCTGCACAGCTTAAGCAACCATTAGCAAAGAGAGAAAGAATGCTGCTAGATCTCAGAAAATAATGGAGATACTTGCCATTACCTCAGAAACCCCAACAACACTCAAACCCTAGCAAATGAACAAGATACCTGTGCTCACAATACTCAAAAAACAAGCTATTATTAATAGTTGAAAAATGAAATATGCAGAAAATTAAACATCTCATAGCACTTCCAGAGAGTAACACCAGCCAGATTTGGACCCCAAAGTCTTTTTTTATTAACCAGAAAAAGTTTACAAGAGAGAGCTTCTTCAGTACAAGACTCACAGATCAGATGATCTGAAATGAACCCTTAAAACCCTATATAAAGGAAATGATCCCAACGGCTAGTTCGAGTGATCCATGTTGAAGCGATCTCGACCGTCGATGAGGATCAAGACACTCTTAATCTCATCCGTCGAATTTTTATTAAAAAAGATTTTGCATCATTCACAAAAAATATTATTATTTTATTCATTTAGGGTTTTTTGTTATTTATTGATTTATTTTTATTATTTTTTATTCATTTTTTAATTTCTTAATTCAGTTTTAAAAATGGATCATCGAACTAAGCCTTCGAAACATCACCTAGGACCTAGGACTTAGGACTCATGAGGGGATTTAAACAATTTTCGAACCCTCAGGACACATTACATCATGACTTTTACCAATTTACATCTTAAGGAGAAAACCCCTTTAACATAGACCCTCACAAATCACCCAGTTCTGCGACACAACTAATAATCTAGCAGGTTAACACACTAGGATTCTCCTAAAGTTCTAATAACAAAATGCATCCCGGCTTTGGGGTCAGGTTTGAAGGAAAATTCTGCCGATCGTGGATCGGTGAGACGAAAAACCTTCCGGGACATAGATTATCATTAGAAAGTTAGGTCCACCTAGGCAATTTACATACATGACCCTGACCTGCTAAGATTATTTACATTTCATACATGCAGACTAGGTTTACAATTAGATTGATCAGGCTGCTGATGGTTGCAGGATGGCATGGACACGCTGATCAGGTGCTGCCCCTTTTTGCAAAGAAAAAAAAGGGGGTGTACTGCATGGGTAGTTGACCGGTAGAGGTCAACAAGGTGATTAACAACAATTATGGCATATCATTCATCACTGATCTAGTGCCTGGGGAGCTGGTCACAGGGGAGACGTGTCACTCTTTTCATAGGGCATATCTGGACCATGCATGACCAGAGGATACTATGTACGGCTGAGATAATTGTCTAGTATGTATCTAGGTTCTTGACATTGTATCGACACATTCTCTAGGAGGCGGGTAGTTGAACCAGTGGTGATCGCTGGCAGGAGCAAGATGGATCCGCATACACTGAGTCGATTGTGCGTATCAGATACTAATCTATTGGTTGCAGTTAGGGGGTAGCTATTTGGCACATGTGGTTTCCAGTGGTCATCAGTACTACACAATGGCAGACACATGACAATTTAGCATGCCTCAGATTAGTTCATGATGTATGGAGCCTACATATCGGTGGCATGTAGGGACTAGAGATGAGGGCAAGAGGGATTCCATCAGTGGACATGGCTATGCCGCAACAGGTCTGGCTATGGGATGCAAAGATTCAGTTGATCAATAGATTACTCGTGATGAGTGGAATCGTGGCAGAGAGTGATATAGTTTGCTCGCGGGATGACACATGGGGGTTCACAGAGGGTTTCATCATATGGGGAGGCAGGCATTCTCTATTGCTGCATAGGTTCGGAGTTAGATTTGGATGGGTAGGCCTTGGCGCCATGGAGATGCCCAGGCAGGATGTGTCTCACTTCTTTCAGTGTTCCACCATCGAGTTCCTGGAGAGGAGGATACTGATTGCGCACGATGGGGAATATGACATAGTCAAAGTAGCGCAGCGTCAGCATGGTGGCACCACTCTGAGACTAGCATGGCACTGGGGCATCACAACTCTTCACAACTCAATAACCTTTAGGGATGCGTCAGCTATTGCAAGGGGAGATCATACAGATCTTCCATTGGGCTTTAGCGAGTCACTAATGAAGCAGGGGGCTTATGGTACTTGCACTGGGCACGATAGTGAGTGGAGCGAGGGGAGCTTCATGTTTGACAGGATGGCCTGGGATCTTGGTATTGAAGGATTATTTCATATCGTGATAGTGCTGAGGTCAATGATGATTCAGTGGCACATCTGGGACCCTGGCACATGTTGCAGTGACAGTGGGGAGCAACAGTTAGAGAGGATGCTTGTTCATACATTGCTCGAGGACAAGCGATTTTTGATGCATTAGAGGAGCTTGCCAGTTGAGAATGCTACTTGGGAGCGCGAGCACATACTTAAGCATCTAGCACTGAAGTTGCTTGGGGACAAGCAACATTTGGGAGGGGAGGATTGTCATGTCCCTTCTTAAATTATTTTGGAACAATATTAATTTCTACATTTTGGGGCCAATTTTGGAGGTGATGGGGGCCCATTCGATTTTATTAGGAGGCTAGACTTAGTAGAAGTTAATTTGATGTGGTTAAGTATACGTGGGTGCCACCCATACTAGGGGGAATACACATTCCCTAGCTCGATTTGGATGGAGGGGAAATCGATGGTTAGGTGAGGGACCCACGATGGAGGGAAAATGGAGGGAAAAGTGCTCCACAAAATCTATATAAGGAAGGTAGCTCTCTGTGAAAAATCCTACACTGAAGGAACCCCTGTTGCAGCAAATCTGAATCTACTTCACTTGATTTTTTTAAATTACATTCATCAAGTTATTCTTCTGAATACTGAAGCAAATTACTTCTTGCAACCTACACTAATTAAATATTTGATCCCATGATATAGAAAACAGAGCAAAGAACAAGATACATGGGACACACTTATTTTTGGACACAATAGTCTCTAGAAAAAACCAATGCGGGAAAACTAGTGCAACAGTTCTGAGGGTTTATTATTATGAAGGAGAAATGTTTGAATACAAATCTAGGATTCTCATCTAGCAATCCTTTATAGAGAGAACACTGGCGGAAAGTCTGAGTGAGTTTCACCTGGCAGAATTCTGGCTGATTCGACAACAAGACTGGCTAACGCCGACTACTTTTGCGTTGGCCCTGCATCAGCTTTACAGGATCTGCGTCAGCCCTGCACCACCTCTTCTGCCCTCTGCATCAGCTATCCTAGTTGTTCCAACAGTTCTTGGCAGTTCCGACTTCTGCGTGATAGACAATTTTCTCCTCTGTGCTGGCAGTTTTGGCTCTGCGTCAAGGTTGCATGGGCCCAGACTGGCCCAGCATTAGCTCTCCCAGCTACTACGCTGCCTCCACAAGCTCTCTCCGTCTCTTTGTTAGTGTTCTCTAGAAAGTCCTTCTCACGGATTCTTTCACCCCTCTACTGCAAGATCTCCCTAATCGATTTTCTTCCTAAGAACTTCTCACCTCAGAAAATCGATTACCTCAATCTCTCTGTATGTGTTTCCAAATGAACCCCAAACCTTCATTTTATACTTTTCCTGTTGAGTCTTCAATGACCGAGATTATGTCTCTAATCAACGGCTAAGATTAATACCCATTAATATTTTAATTTCCCTAAGTTTAGACTTTAAGAACTCCATTAAAAATATTAATTATTTTAATAAAATGCAATTCGGGTGGAATTTCACCAATTGGTTTTTGGGTTCTTTAGAATTCATGTGCCTTAGCCTCTCCACCAATTTTCAAGACTAGAGCACTTCCAATGCTACCAAAAACTAACTCTCTCCTCATTTGGATATCTTATCTTTTGACATATTGAACTCAACCTTAGTTGCTCGAGCTGCTTAGCCGAGTTATTGTGCTATTTAGCACACGAGTGTCTCTGAGTGGAGATCTCAACCCTTGTTTTGGTGGACTTCAAGTGCCAACCCTAGGAGGGAGTTCTTCTTCATCTCAGTGCGTAGCAGCAACAGGGAGACGAGTTACAACAACTGTAAGTTGAGTACCAGCTGTAGGGGGACTTACAATAGCGTGGGGATTGCGCAGTTAGAGCGTGAAGCACTTCGGGAAGTTGGGGAGACACGAGCATCCTTTCATCATTTTCAGGAGTATAGAGGGAAGCTACAGACAAGAGGGCCATCCTACACACAACCCTCATTTCATCTCCTCCATGACTGCATCATCTCCTCCATGACTGCGCAGTCATTGGAGTGAGACTTGTTGGGGCAGCGCCATCTGGGGGAGTTTGAAGCTAGGGTGCTGGGAGATCATTTGGAGGGCCATTTTAGGAGGATTGCTGGAGTTGGGAGAGCAAAGTTTGACAGGATTAGTCACAACAATAGAATTTGAAATTGGAGGAGGGCCAAGCTGTGAAGAGCCAATTTTTGAAAGTTGGAACCAAGGGAAAGCCTTTCTTGGTTTTTCTAGGTTGTGGGCAAGGATCACACTCCTAATTTTATAGAATTTTCTAGGCAGATCTGAGGGGCCAAACAGGGGTCCCAACTCAACCAACAACTAGAGGAGCTAAGGGGAATTTGGGCCAAAATTTTGAGGTCAACATTTGGCCAATTCTTTCGAGCGTTATTCTAGGTTTCTTGTGTAGAGGCTGGGATTAATTTCCCAGAATTTTCTGAGCAA
The DNA here is from genome assembly GCA_000404065.3 of Pinus taeda. Taxonomy (NCBI): domain Eukaryota; kingdom Viridiplantae; phylum Streptophyta; class Pinopsida; order Pinales; family Pinaceae; genus Pinus; species Pinus taeda. Next base: position 13,019 of record APFE030972747.1, read on the forward strand.
CAGGGAAGGCTCTAACAACATATCGTTTCAGGCAACACCACCTTTCTAGGCAGTAACAACGAAGCTCTTGGGCCGGATTACCAGCAGAAATTTAATTAATTCTAGGTCCTAGGTAAATTTAAATTCTCCGAACGCAAACTTTGTTGGTCCTTCAAAATTAAATTTTAAGAGGTCCCGGGGCTAAGGTAAATTGATTATTTTGCTAAATTTTAAGCCTTTGGTCCTTGGGGTTAAGTCAAAGTCAAAATTTTGAGGAAATTAATTCAAAAATTTAATTTTTGAATTAATTAAAATGCATTAAATTGAAAAATTCGAATTTCCTCAAGAATTTAAAATTTCGACGGATGAGATTAAAAGAAATTTCGATCCTCATCAATGGTCGAGATTGCTTTGATGATGATCACTAGAACTAACCATTGGAGGATTTATTTTTAAATAAGAGGTCATTTGTCAGTCAGTGGATCCGATCTTTTGATCGTGTGCTAAACAAAAAGCTCCCTTGTAATCTTTTTATGAGCAATAAAGAAAGACTTTCGGGTTAATTTCTGTTGGTGTTACTTTTCGTGGAAATATTGTAAGATGTGTCATTTTCATGCATAGATTTATTTTTAGCCATTGATGTAGCTTTCTGAAGAGTGATTTGAGTATATGTATCTTGCTCAGTTGCTGGGGTTTGAATGATAATTTAAGTTTTAAATATAATAGCAAGTATCTCTATCCATCTAAATTTTGTTATCGTTTTCTTGCTCTATGTTGATGGTTGAATTGAGTTTTGCAGGAAATTCTTGATTATTAGATCATTGAGTGTTCAGGGAAGTTTTCAATTGGACCAGTCAACTCCCAATCCGTGTTTTCTGAAGAGCCCAGCTTAATTTGATCCTGGGCTTATCATAATATATATTTTTTTTATTGGTGATGCATGAAGGGTTTTCAGCTCAACACCTCCTTTAAACTTTAAAAAATTTAAATTATTATTATTATTTTTTTCTTCTTCATTCTTTGTGCTAAATCGATAGATTTGGCTGTTGAGAGCCTCTGATTATCAGATCTGGGAGCGGTGTTGGACTCACACTCCCTAGATCTGATAGATCTGCCATTCATGTACATAGATCTGTAATTATTTTCAGTTTTCTGACTTGGGTTTTTCTGGGTTTTTGTATATATCATTTGGGTGTTTTATTTTTGTCTTGAAGTTATAGATCTAAAGGAGAAATCTGTATAGAGTCCAGATCTAGGCCCTGGAGGGTAAGATCTGGATCTCTAGGGTTCATCAACATCATTTTGCAGGAATATTTATTAGCCTTCTGTAGTCCAGGGATTTTTTTTTTTTTTGTTTTTTGTTGTTTAATATGGAAAAATTCATAAGGGTTCCAATTTTTTTTTTAGATCTGGATATTTTCTTGGGTTTCAGGGTTAAATTTAAAGTTGAAGTATAACATTTTCATCTAGAAAATTCTGGGTTACTGTTGGGATATCATTTTGAAATTTCTAGGTTTTATTAGAAAAATTCGGTTTTTAACCCTTGAAAATCCTCTTGCAGCTCTTTTTCTGCCATAATCTGCAAATTCATCGTTGCCATCAAGCTGTTCCTCCTTCCGCTGTCCGTCCTCCACTTGCAAACACAAAGGAAAAACCTTTTTCTCCCATCTTCGTAGCTTCTTTCCTTCATCCCGCTGCCCTGTAGCTGCCTACGCTGCTCCTCTCCCTACGTCTACTGCGCGTTGCCTCCTTTGCCGTACCTCTTCAGCTGTCAGCCGTCCTCCCTGCGACTCCCTCATTGCCATCGTTCTCTTTTGCACCTCCAAAACCCTTGCTGTCTGTTCTCGAGCTCCCCTATTGTCGTCCTGCACACAAAAAAAGAAAAAATCGATTTCTCCTTCGTTTTCTTTTTGTTTTGTATGCACATAAAGTTAGGGTTAGTTTCATTTCACCATTTCGATTTTTTTTGAATTTAATTTTTTTACATATGTATATGCGTTGAAGTTTATAGGTTGGGGTTGGTGTATTGTTTTGCCCTTTTCTTTTTCTTTTATATTAATATTTTCGATTTGAGTTTTTATTTTACATTTCTTATTTTATTTTGATTTTGATTTAAAAACATATATATATATATATATAAACTTTAAAAAATCATAAAAAATCTAAAACAATCCTAAAAAGTCCTAAAAAATCCTAAAAAATTAAAATTCTCAAAATTTAAAACTCAAAAAATTCTAAAAATTAAAAACTTTAAAAAATCATAAAAAAATCTAATTTTGGTGACTAAAGAAATAAATTAAAGGAATTGCACTTTAACATTAAAATTTTTAACGTGGCGTACGACCCATTAAAAATTCAATTTATTAACCCTTTGATTTATTTTACTTATTCATTTTTCACGTTGAAGTTATTGCCTAGGGAATAATTAAAATTTAAAATTTGAAGTTCCTTAGTGTTATTTGGTGATTAAATGCAATAAACGTTTTAACTCATATTGACTGCTGGAGAAAGTTAATTGAATCTAGATCTGGGTAGTTAATGAAAATCATTTTAAATCTGGAATCTCTTGCATGTTAAAGTTTTGGGCATTCACATTAATTGTTCATGATTGTCGCTTTGTCACATCTATAAGTTTTCTCTGGATGACTTGTTATTACTTAGTTTATGGTTAATCCAATGTAAAGGCACTGGTCTGTAGTCATTTATATCTTGTAATTGTGTTTTATCTTAATCCATCTATCGTAATTGACCGAGGCTTGCTTTAGATTCATCAAGTTGTCCATCATTAAAATATCATAGAGTCTGTGTTTCAAATGCTATCATCACCCATTTACCTTAGGGACTACCCCCCTTGACTTGCCTAGGAGAGAGTCTAAATAGAGTGAGCAAGGATCAAGAGTGATAGCCCTTATTCCGAGCGTTGTCGCGGTGCCTAGACACTTTGTGCGACAACATTTTTTGGCGCTGTTGCCGGAGACCGATTTATTGTCCCTTGGCTTTACGCCATTCATCTTTCATCTTTCTCATCTCTCAATTGAGCCGACAAAGCCAATACTTCTTGTCCTTGGTTTCTTCGACATCATTTTAATCATCTCATATTTTCCGCCATTCATTAGCCTGTCAAAAGGCACAACATTTCTTAGCGTCATTTGATCTTTTCATCGCCTTACCTTTCGTCATCTCATTAATCATTTCATTTGCACCTTTAGCTCCTGGACATATTGGTTCGTTTCTTGTTTGGGTGGTGACTCCACTTATTCATCCATTATTTCTCAAACAAGAAACCCTCCCTTATATCTAGTTGTTTGCCTTTTGGATCTTAGAGCTAGATTCATGTTCAAGTGGCAACTCCACTTCTTTCATTTCTTACAAGAATTTCTAATACAAGCTCGCTTCTTGTTGATCTCTTGATTTTCTTGAGCAGGGGTCTCTCTCTAGCATCCATTTGGTCCCTCCTTATCCCTTGAAGCAAGTCATCATGGATGATTCATTTACCCCGTGCCATTTTATTGATTTTCTCCATGATATACTGGAAGAGGCTATTCTTAAATTGCCTTTTTTCTCAGGTGGTGATTCAGTCGTTGTTAGAAAGCATCTATGCAGGGTTACTCATACAATAATCAAATATTGTAGTTCTCCGCAAAATAAACATGAAGATGTCAAGATGCGTCTATTTGCCTTTTATTTAGAGGGTGATGTTTTGAATTGGTTTAATAATTGTCCTGAAGATTCTTTTGCTTCTTTACAAGACATCATCAATGCTTTTTTCAGATAGATATGGTTATCAAGGTAGCATGCCTTGTGCCCCTAAAATTATGCAACAAAATGAAAGTGATCTTGTAAAGGATCCAATTGTCAATGAAAGATTTCAAGACAATTCTCCATATCAGAATGTGCCATCCACTTGTAGCAAGACAAGTCCATGATAGTGGAAAAGCAGGAACAAGTTATCAAATCAGTGTCAACAATGAAAGGGAAAATGATAAGCAAATTATAGAACTAAAGCAGTTGGTTAAAGACATGCAATTTAGTCAAACGCAGCTGGTAAAAAATAAGGAACTTAATCAAGAAAAATTGTAACTGATTATGTCAAGGATATGAGGACTTTGTACACCCACCTGAAAAATGTGATAAGGAGATGGAAATCATGAAAATTAAACACTCTGAGCACATAACCGACATGCAGAGTCGGCACGCTAAGGAAATGGAAACCATGAAAGCTAATCATGACAGGGAAACTAATTCTATGCAAAGCAAGTTATTAGTCCTAGAGGAAAAGACGACGATCATGGAATTCAATCTTTCAAATCAAGTGATTGCCATGGAAGCAAGTTATTAAGAAGAAATAAGTTCGATTCAGAACAAATTGTCAAGTATGGATGAAGAAATGACCATCTTGAGATTCGATTATAATAATCAATTAGCTACCATGCAAGCAAATCATAAGAAATAGATAAACTATATGCAAAATTGTTTCATGGGCATGAAAGCAAAGAATGATAAAATTATGAAGGACATGGAAGTTTGTCAAATATCTCTCCAGAATAGATTATTGGCCATAGAAGAAAAGCAGGGACCATGTGTCATAAACACAGATGGAATACATATCATCGAAAACAGATTAAAAATAATGGAATTTAATCATTCTAATCAAATGTCCATTATTTAGAATCAAATAAGCAAGTACCATGTATCATAAATACAGATGGAATACATATCATCGAAAACAGATTAAAAATAATGGAATTCAATCATTCTAATCAGATGTCCATTATTTAGAATCAAATAAAGGCTCTGCAAGCTAATCATGTCACTCTACAAGAAAGATTCGTGAAAACTTAACTCAATCAAGTGAAGTTAATAGTAAGACATACCAGAGAAATGGGTTCACTACATAAGAGGCTGGAAGAGAGGAAATCACATGTCCCGTCTTATTGTGAATATCCCGAGAAAGAGGCTAACTCCATTAACAAAGATTTAACTAAGAATGACATGATCAAAGAAGAATTTAAAAAAGGTCAAGTTATTACTCATGACATCTATGCCACTGATCCATCAGTCTTGACAGAGCAGATGAAAAATGAAGAAAGACATGTCACGCATATCTTACATACTTCATCTGAGAGTTTTGAAGCAGAATGTTCCACATCATTAGTGATATAGTCAGTCACAAAGAAAAAATGCAAAAGAAAGAGAATGAGAAAGCGATTTGATGCATCAGATGACCGCGAGCAGTTTGATTTTTGGATAGGAAAAAGTCTTATTGTATGCAGGATTGGAAATGGCACATCCAAGAAACAACTGACAGATTTGCCTAAAAGCAGGCAAATGCTCAGTATGCACTATATTGAATGCATCTGATGCCATGGGGCATCTTTGTATTGTATTTCTAACCTTCTGCCCTGTTATTTCAATATTTCATTTTGTAGTTAGATTTGTGTTTTTCATGTTCTTATACTAGTTAATAAATGAAGAGCTTATATCTTTCCCATGCTTAACGTTATATGATGGTTTTTGGATGGACGCTACTTATGTTATGTTGTGCGTTGCGTGGATGCAGATTCTGGATTCTCACATTCCTCCAGTGCAGCAACCTATTCCCAAGTAGAGCCAGATGTTGACCACTATGTGTCAATGACCCATAGCAGTACACACCCTTTTTCGCAAAAGGGATAGTGCTTGATTGATGTGTTCGTGCCATCCAACTATCATCATCAGCTTGATCATCATCTTATAATGTAAACCCATTCTGCATGTGTCTAATGTAAATAATCTCAGCAAATCCGTGTCGTGTATGTGATTACCTAGATAAACCTACTTTTCTGGTGACGATCTACATTCCGAGAGGTTTTTTGTCTCACCGATCCATTCTCGGATGGTTGGCAGAGTTTTCTTTTAGCCTTAGCCCAAAGCTGGAATGGATTTTGTTACTGGGATCTTAAGCGGGTCCTAGTGTTGTAGATCGAGTCTATGTAAAAGTGATTTGGGAATAATCCTAACTATTTGGTTAGGTTATTTTATTACAAATTGCTTGGTCTGCTAGGTTATATTTGTATCGCAGAATTGGGTTTTCCCCCTTGAGATGTAAAAAATGTGAAAATCATAATGTAAAGAGTCTTGAGGGTTGGAAAAATAATTTATCCCCTCATAGATTAATTAATTAAATTTTTTGGTCAAAAATTAATTAAAATCTTAAGCCAGAAATTTAATTAATTCTAGGTCCTAGGTAAATTTAAATTCTCCGAAGGCAAAATTCGTTGGCCCTTCAAAATTAAATTTTAAGAGGTCCAAGGACTAAGGTAAATGGATTATTTTGCTAAATTTTAAGCCTTTGGTCTTTAGGTTAAGTCAAAGTCAAAATTTTGAGGAAATTAATTCAAAAATTTAATTTTTGAATTAATTAAAATGCATTAAATTGAAAAATTCGAATTTCCTCAAGAATTTAAAATTTTGACGGATGAGATTAAAAGAAATTTTGATCCTCATCAACGGTCGAGATTGCTTTGACCAGGATCACTTGAACTAACCATTGGAGGATTTATCTTTAAATAGGAGGTCATTTGTCAGTCAGTGGATCTGATCTTTTGATCGTGTACTAAGCAAAAAGCTCTCTTGTAATCTTTTTATGAGTAATAAAGAAAGACTTTGGGGTTAATTTATGCTGGTGTTACTCTTCGTGGAAATACAGTAAGATGTGTCATTTTCATGCATAGATTTCTTTTTAGCCATTGATGTAGCTTTCTTAAGAGTGATTTGAGTACAAGTATCTTGCTCAGTCGCTGGGGTTTGAATGATAATTTAAATTTTGAATATAATAGCCAGTATCTCTATTTATTTGAATTTTATTATCGTTTTCTCGCTCTATGTTGATGGTTGAATTGAGTTTTGCAGGAAATTCTTGATTATTAGATCATTAGGCATTCGTGGAAGTTTTCAGTTGGACTAGCCAACTCCCGATCCATGTTTCCTGAAGAGCCCAGCTTAATTTTATCTCGGACTTATCATAATAATTTTTTATTTTTATTTATTTATTTTTTTCTTCTATGGGTGATGCACGAAGGGTTTTGAGCTCAACACCTCTAAACTTTAAAAAATTTAATTTTTTCTTTGCTAAATTGATAGATCTGACTGTTGAGAGCCTCAGATTATCAGATCTGGGAGTGGAGTTGGACTCACACTCCCTAGATCTGATAGATCTGCCATTCATGTAAATAGATCTGTAATTATTTTCAGTTTTCTGACTTGGGTTTTTCTGGGTTTTTGTATATATCGTTTGGGTGTTTTATTGTTGTCTTGCAGCTATAGATCTGAAGGAGAAATATGTAGAGTCTAGATTTAGGCCCTGGAGGGTAAGATCTGGATCTCTGGGGTTCATCAACATCATTATGTAGGAATGTTAATCAACCTTTTAAAGTGCAGGGATTTAATTTTGTTTTTTGTTTCCTAATCTGGAAAAATTCATAAGGGTTCCAATTTTTGTTGTTGTTGTTGTTGTAAATCTGGATATTTTCTTGGGTTTCAGGGTTAAATTTAAAGCTGAAGTATAACATTTTAATCTGGAAATTTCTGGGTTATTGTTGGGATATCATTTTCAAATTTCTAGGTTTTATTGGAAAAATTCGATTTTTAACCCTCGAAAATCCTCTTGCGGCTCTTTTTCTGCCATCATCTGCAAATTCATCGTTGCCATCGAGCTGTTCCTCCTCTTGCTGTCCATCCTCCACATGCAAACACAAAGACAAAACCCTTTCCTCCCATCTCCGTAGCTTCTTTCTTTCATCCCGCTGCCGTGTAGCTACCTACGCTGCTCCTCTCGCTGCGTCTACTATGCGCTGCCTCCTCTGCCATACCTCTTCAGCGGTCATTCGCCCTCCCTGCGACTCCCTCATTGCCATAGTTCTCTTTTGTAGCTCCAAAACCCTCACTATCTACTCTCGAACTCTCCTGCTGCTGTCCTGCACACAAAAAAGGAAAAAATCGATTTCTCCTTCATTTTCTTTTTGTTTTGTATGCACATAAAGTTAGGGTTAGTTTCATTTCACCATTTCGATTTTTTTTTTTTTAATTTATTTTTTTTACATATGTATATGTGTTGAAGTTTGGAGGTTGGTGTTGGTGTATTGTTTTGCCCTTTTCTTTTTCTTTTATATTATATTTTTGATTTGAGATTTTATTTTACATTTCTTATTTTACTTTGATTTCGATTAAAAACATTTAAAAAAAAAAAAATATAAAAACTTTAAAAAATCATAAAAAACTTCTAAATTATAAAAAAATCTAAAACAATCCTAAAAATCCTAAACATTTAAAAATAACTAAAAAATTAAAATTCTCAAAATTTAAAAATCATAAAAAATTCTAAAAATTAAAAACTTTAAAAAATCATTAAAAAATCTAATTCTGGTGACTAAAGAAATAAATTAAAGGAATTGCGCTTTAACATTAAATTTTTTTAACATGGTCTACGACCCATTAAAAATTCAATTCATTAATCCTTTGATTTATTTTACTTATTCATTTTTCACATTGAAATTATTGCCTAAGGAATAATTAAAATTTAAAATTTGAAGTTCCTTAGTGTTATTTGGTGATTAAATGCGTTTTTGATATTTTTCTATGGTCAAGTGCAAGAAATGTTTTAACTCATATTGATTGTTGGAGAAAGTTAATTGAATCTAGATCTGAGCAGTTAATGAAAATCATTAAAATCTGGAATCTTTTGCATGTTAAAGTTTTGGGCATTTACATTAATTGTTCATGATCGTCGCTTTGTCATATCTATAAGTTTTCTCTGGATGACTTGTTATTACTTAGTTTATGGTTAATCCAATATAAAGGCACTGGTCTGTAGTCATTTATATCTTGTAATTGTGTCTTATCTTAATCCATCTATCGTAATTGACCGAGGCTTGCTTTAGATTCATCAAGTTCTCCATCCTTAAAATCTCCTAGAGTCTGTGTTTCAAAGGCTATCATCACCCATTTACCTTAGGGACTACCCCCCTCGACTTGCCTAGGAGAGAGTCTAAATGGAGTAAGGATCAAGAATGACAACCCTTACTTTGAGCGTTGTCGCGGTGCCTAGACACTTTGTGCGACAACACCCATATAGTCCAGGACTCTTGGGAAGTACCTCTCATCTAGCCAATGAGTTGGGAAAAGAGAATAGGGACCATAGCACTACAGACGGATGCGTCGTGTATTGTCGTACTCCCTATGACTAGGATGCATGATGTTCAATAACTTGATCTCTTAGGATCAAGTTCGATTGGGGTTCTACCCTTGGTTATGTGGACTGTCTTTTGTCAGTGGAGAGTGGTAATGTCTTGTGACTCACTCTCGATCAATCCTTCCAATTATCTATATCAATCTTTAGCAGAGGTGAGACGAGATGTAGAGATAGTACATGATGATCAGGATGGCATTATGATGGATGGATATTGTTAGGTGAAATTACTCCCTAGTTGAGAGGGAGTGTTAAAGTTGGCAACTAGGGACTAATTCCCTCATTTGACAGCACCTCTTTCGATGGCACTCTTCACCCTTGAAGACACTTGATGGCATCATTCTTCATTTGAAAATTGGAATTTTTGCCCTCCTACAAATGCCTCTTTTTCATGTTGACCCTCTTGATGAAAAGAGACATCTCTTCACCCATGCCAAGCACTATAAATATAACCTAAGGTCACCTCATTTTGGCATCTCATCAACACACATTTTCTCTTCTCTTCTTGGGTTCAATAGCTCTGAAAATTACAGCAATTGCTTCACACGTGCAAGGAAGGAGGATGAAATTACAGTTGGCCAAAAATCTGAACTGTCTGCAACTTTGACTAGCATTGACTTTGACTTTTTGTGCAGATTTTGATTTTGATCTTTTGGGCATATCTTTGTCTGGTGAGGCGGCATTGCTTGGCACAAAAACCAAGGTCATCTGGGCTGTTTGACTGGGTTTGACCACAGGCCTGAAGTGAGTGTTTGACCGCAGGCCTGATGTGAGTGTTTGACCGCAGAGCTGATCTTTTGTTTTACTGGGTTTGACCGCAGGCCTGATGTGAGTGTTTGACTGCAGAGCTGATCTTTTGTTTTACTGGGTTTGACCGCATGCCTGAACTGAGTGTTTGACCACAGGGATTATCTTTTGTTTGACTGGGTTTGACCGCTCCAAAGTTGACTGTTTTGCTGCTGTTTGACTATCAAGAGGCTGAGTTCCTCTTTCCTTTGACCGAGCAGTTTTGGAAGAGTTTGACTAGCCTTTGACCGCTGTTGACTTTCTGGTTAGGGCAGAGTTTGACTGCTGTTGACTGAGGGCAGAATTGCAGATTTTGACTGGGCCATCTATTTGACTATGGGTAGTGGTATTGGATCATTGTATTGGCAAGTCAATTTGACTATTACCATTGTACTCTATTGGATATTCTCTCTCTACTGAACATTTGATATTTGATAATAGGGATTGATCAAGGGTTTTCCCCATCTTGGGGTTTTTCCCTGGTTTGAGCCAAATTTTTGTGTTCTCTTGTCTTGGCTTGTCTTCTGCATTTATTGTTTATGTTCTTTCTTCAGTTACTGTCAATGTGATAATGGTTTATGTGATTGTTAAGGGAAATGAAATGAAATTGTAATTGGGCTAATATGGAACATTGAAGTAACTGTCCTAAGCAAAGAACATGTTAACTAAAATTAACACTTTCTTACCATATTAGTCTTTTTTTTTTTTTTCATTCCGCAATTCAGTAACTAGTTTGAAGATGACATTAAATTTGTTTTATTCTTAGAAAATGCAGGTGACTTGCAACCTTTTCTATGATATGAAAATTCAGAAAATATATTTTCTTTTGGTTTTGATTGTTGCAGGAAATTCATGTTGCCACCTTCTCATATCATCCCTTTTCCAAAGCGCACAGATCCTTCAAATACACCTAATTTTGCAACAGGTATTCAAGTATTGGCTGTGTACCCTGGCACAACAGCCCTGTATAAGGCGATTGTATCATTTTCTCATCGCAAGGTAATACAGCAAGGTTTCGATTTGCAGCTAAAGTCCCTCACATTTTCTCAATTGTTTTGAATTTTCCTTTAGGCAACTATTCAAAGTCCGAGGCAAAGGGTTATTGCTTACATGTTATATGCCTAGTTTTAATGCAACAATGGAAAAGTATAAAACACTGCTTGATGCCAGTTGACTTGGAAAACAAATGAAATTAACTGATAATACATGGAAAATTAAGACAGTCACATTCTAGATAGCATTACCCCTTATCAAGGTAATAAAGTAAGCATCTCTAATTAAGGGGAATATGAACATGCTATGTCAGGTGATTGGGCGAAAATGTGGATAGTTTGGCATAAAGGGATCTAGTAGCAGAAAATTATATAAGTACCCCTAAAAATCGTCATTTATGCATCTTATTATCATCATTCATTATTAACATTGCATATCTATGCAATCTTTAAACTGAAGTGAAGCCATATTGCTTAAAGAATTAGGGTAATCTTGAGAAGTGAGTTCTTCTCACTTAATTTTATTGTTTGTAAGTCATTTATGGTAATTCCATTAGAAGTGAACCATTCCCCATTACAAGTTACAACTACAATGATATGCTGTAAATGTGTTAAATTTTGGATGCTACAGAAGAGCGGGCATCACATTTCAACCATCATGGTTAGAATTGCATTTATAAAAGGTATTTTTTTGTTGATTGCATGTCACTTAGGGGAAGTATCCACTATTTAATTGTAGAATCCTAGTCTATGGATGAATACCAAACTTTAGGAAAAGGCAGATTTCATAATTCTGCATGTTATGAGTAGCGTTGTAGTATGTAGGGGAAACAACTTGAATTATAGAGTGAGGGATGAGAGGCGACCTGTCCTAAATAAATATTTTTTTCTAGGATATCTTATTCTCTCCAACTATCCTGATGATGCAGACGAGCTTATTGTCACTGGACTCTGCTATGGCATTCCTCTGTGGATAGTAATTCTGTACTGGGAATAAAAAGTCAATAACTCTGATAAGTAGTAGACACTAACATTTTTATGGTGTTCTTGTTAGGTACCAAAGGCCATGTGATAATGTTCTCCTCAAGGAACCTAACAACAGTGGCACTTGAAGGAGGTCTTCGAAGTCACATTACCTCCACCCATCTGGTGAAATCGTTTGTTGCTGTTAGTATCCAACGAAATCCATTTGCTGGAATTCCAAAGGAACTAACCCTTAAAATAAAGCCCCCATTACTGGAACAAACATTGTTCTATGACTAAATCTAGAGGCAATGCTGGAAATTTTTGTTTCCCATCAAAGCACTACAAAGGCCACATGGATGGTGGTTCTGGCTGAGAAATGTCCACTACATGAACTTGTATGGCATTCATGCAAAAGGCCTATGGACTTAGGTGGGTCAACAAATCTAAGGATAACCCCACCCCAGTTTCTCCACCTAAATCTACCCTACAGCAAACAATGCTTAGCTATACAAAGTTTAAATGACTGGACCACTTCTTCTTGTCAAGGTTAGTAGGATATAATAAGTTTTTCAAACAATAAACAATGTTAGAATGCCAATCATGCTGCTCTGATGAATATAACAATGTGTTCACTTGACTGATTGGTGGTGAATGTTCAACAATGGCTTTCTCCTTCATATCAATGTTGCTCAGAGTCATCAATTTGGCCAACCTTTGGCCACAAACGAAACAGATTGGCCTGAGCGCAATGCCATACTCCTGGGTCTTGGTGATCCACTCACCCCTCACCCCACTACACTCTAATCACAAAAGTACTTGAGTGCTTTCATAAAGATGTAATTCTATTTTGCTGTGGAGGCATAAGCCAATTCTGCCCCTCACAATGCCTTGTTCATGAAAGTGATTGGCTTCTCACTTCCTTGCTGATTTTTCTGCAATAAAACAGTAGCTATAGTAAAGTCAAAAGCGAAAGAAAATGATTGAAATTCCTTACCATAATCAAGGCTAACCAAAACTAGAATTTAACATAAACTTTGGTTGATACCTTCAAAAGCTTTCTTTGCTTCTTGACTTCATTTCTATTCATGGTCTTTCTTTAGCGTTTTAGATATAGGTCTTGTCACCGCACTTTTTAGAATAAAATTCTTTCTGTGTTGTCACTTGCAGTTTGATAAACATGCCAGATTGGTGACATAGAGTAACCGTCCTTGATGGGTTGGTTGCGTTCTGATTTTTGCGTATTACTGCTGCAAACACTAGTGGGCCTAGTAAACAGGCTAGAGCAAGAGGGCACAACAATACCTTGGGACAAAGGCCTACTGTCACCCCAACCTTTGTCCTCTTCTCTTCTCGGATTTTCACCAATGGGAGGAGTCCTAGTGTCCCTCACTTGTGGTAGATGTATCTATGATAGGTTTTAAGCGAGGCAAGGAGACTCATTCAATGGAAAGGTTCAACAATCGTCTGAGCTTTGGGAGAAGCTAGAATGGCTTTCCAAGAAAAACCCCTTCAAAGGAAATCTACCCGAGGCCCATGGTTGAAATATTTGACGAGATAAAAGTTCATCCAATGTCAGTGTAGACAAGAGAAAAGGCTATGATTGATATACTTCAACAAGTACTAGAGCTCAAGCCTTCAAAGAATCCCCAAGTTGAAGGATAGCACCTAGGGTTCCCACTTGGTGTGATGGCTAGGGCATCAATTATTTTGAGATTCCACCGTGAGAATTTTCATGTCCTACGTGTCCCGTGTCCCCGTGCCAGGTGACTTAGGAAAGAATACTTCGTTAGAATTACATTCCCTTACTAACCCCCTGCATGACCTACTATATTCATCCATTCTTTCTTGCGTGATTTGGAGCCTTAGAGGATCCAACTCTTCATCATCAGAAGAGATGTTCCTCTCATCGCCATTGTCTTTCAATTCTATAATTGACATTTGCTTATCATCCTCACTCACACTTGATCTTTCAATGTCATCCAATTGATTACCCATTGTGGCACTTTGCGGTTGACTGTAACATTTATCATTGATTAGGTTAGTCAGAATATTGAAAACATAGGTTAGGAAAGCAAGGTCAAAGATGTGACTAGGATCCCCCTCATATAAATCCCTCATTATGTCGAGTTGCACTTATTGTGATCTATAAAATCCGAGCATGAGTTCCATATCCATACCTTCCAATACATTTTGATAAGATTCTGCATATTTATTCCCATTCTTTTGTAGTTCTTGAATGTCTTGGTCAGTGAGTTTTGCAAATGTAGAACCAAGATTAATCTCTCTTTTACTATAGTCCATTTTCTATGATCTCGCATATTAGGATTGAAATGGAGTTGCCAAGGTGAATTTAAAGTGCCTTGATAGATGCTTGCTTCACCCTCCAAGCATTAACTTTAAATCTTAATGAAGAACTAGGGCTTCATTCTTCCAACGGAGTCGCCAATTATGATATGTCAATATGTCGTATAGGGAACAAAACACACATTTCATTTCCCCGGCAACGATGCTAAAAATTTTACTGCTCAAACTAGCATGGGGCCTAAAAGGGACGACTACTAGATCAAGGGCAACAATGGAGACTTAGCCCATTGTCACCTCAGCTAAGACTCCCTACTCTTTGTAGACTTTCACTGACGGGAAGAGACCCGGTATATGGAAAGTCAATTGTGAAGGATGAATCAACAAATGTATGTAAAGTGACCTTAATGATCCTTTCCTAGAAGGAGGTTAAGGATCGAGCTTGCTTGCTGTTCAGGCAAGGTACAAAGCTTTCTAGGAGAAGGAGGTGAGGATTTAAGGGCGAGGTTTAAGGAATGTGTCTTGTAAAGGAGTTTCTGAATCCCTAAATTATTGAACTTTGGTTCTTGAAGAATTGACTTTTCAAAGGTATGGGACCACATGGGACCAAGTGGACCCAAGTTAGGTTAAGGGAAGGGAGTTTAGCAACTGATGATGATCTTAACCTAAGTAAGGAAGGGGAAAGGATCAAAACAAGAATTTCCACTCAAAGGTGTCAAATTGATCGTGTGAGTTTCTAGCCTAGGGATCAACAGGGTAAAGTTTGATCTTAGAGCTAGGGCTTGGGATATCTCACAATCCCACCGTTGGAATTTCTTCAAATTTGGAGGAGACCTTGAAGACACACTAGCATAGTAGAGGCTAGGAGATCGAACTTTTTCTTTGGCTACTTTGTCGAGAAACTAATGCCCTAGGTGGCACACAGTGGCTAGACCTAGAAAAGAGGGGAAAAAGGTGAAGAAAAAGGTTTTAAGGTGATCACCTTATGGTGGATCAATGCCTAATTCCTTTTGGAGATATAGAGTCAGGAAGAATTATGAAGAAGGATCTCGTTCCTAGCTCAAGTAGGCTCTAAGGGCAACTTTGTCCAATGTTAGGGCAAAAAAGAAAGTGACCTTAAAGTGTTTATACTTTGCTTGCAAACAAAGATGGCTTATCAAGATAACTTCGATCTCTAGGACAATTCATTCAACAAACATGACCCATACATATAGATATGCAATATAGAAACATAATTCCACAATGAAGTAGTAAATGCATTGAGCAATTAGCCCTAAAATAGCGAAAATCCCATGATCAATGTATGTGACAAAGTAAAAGAAAATTGCATCAAAGTTGTACTTACATGTAAGAGAATATATCCAACCATTAATACATTTGCCAATAAAGAAGATACAAGATAAGAGAATCCAATCCAAACATCAAAATTCATCCATGCTCCAATTTGTCCTCCAAGAAAGAAATGCGAAATTTTCAAGAAAGAGAATGATCCATTCCAAGTGATGATACAAAATGAATTCATGTCTCTCCTATTTATACACTCATTAGGAGTTTGAATTATCTAATTTGAGCCTACATTAGCCCATCAACTAAAATAATGTGCAAATAATTATCTTTTGGTGACAAGCCCACCAAACTAGCTCATAAACAAAATAATAAGCCTCTCAAGAAGTCGAATAATCAATAATGCATGTCATTGGGCTCTCTAAGAAGCCTGATGAAGTCCATAAGTGCCAAAATGATGAATTGGACTTCCAAAAGTAATGGACAAGGGGTTGGCCCCTTGTTCTCCACATAATATACCTGTGGTGCTCCCAATGGCTGTGAGGGCACACAAGTGACCTCATGGGTCTCAAAGTAAGTCGAAATTCCTATAGACCATCTATAAGGGCTTAGATGATGGTGTAAGTGATGCCACACCAACATACAAGTCCTGGTCATCTGCCAAGTGCATGGTACAACTGTGGGGTTGACTGGGCAAAGGTGAACCAAGTGCATCTTCCTCGTCCAATAGGTGAATCTCGAGCAATCTATGAACATCTCTGGGGATCCATGGAGTTTTGTCTACTGCTGTGGAGGTCCATGGCTCTCAACGCACACCCTACATTTGCCAATGTTGCCCTCGGGAGGGTTAGGACCTTGTATAGGGAGACCAAACCCAAGATGGAGACCACCTGCAATCCTGCATAAGATCCAATGCGTTCCCTAGCCTTCTAGTACAACAAGTCATTAAAGGAAGTCGAGTAAAAGAGCATACAAAGCATGGACAATAGGTGGGCACTTCATAATGGCATGCCCTTCCATAGTGGGTTTTGGCATGTAGTAATGTCTCCAAGCTCCAAATGGGGTAAACCAAGTATGCTGTTATGTGGTTTTTACTTCTAAAGGGGATAGTATGTCCAAGGTACATCCTATAAAGGGTGGTGGCATGTGATAAAGAGATGAATGGAGTAGGGGATGAAAAGGGACAACCCTGGGCCAGATGTTGGGGCACAAGGGTAGCTAATAAAAGGGAAGCCCACACTTGGATATAAAATGTATAGCAGGGAGCAGTCGTGGTACATGAGGTGCCTCGACCATGATTTTTCCACCTTTCTTTATATGCCTTTTAGCTTTTACGATTTTTCTTTAATTGACTGCTTGGAGCTCAAGGGATAAGAGCATGATGTGTGTGATATAGTAGTGGGTATTGTGAAAATTTGTAAAATAGAAATCCTACTGCGGTGATTAATATGATTTCTTCTACTTATTACCTCAGAAATAAGTTATTTACTATATTCTTACAACAAATATCGAAACATATTCTACTGCAACCTTCACAATTAAAACATTACAGAAAGTAAATGTAAGTAAAATGCTGGCACATATACAAACACAATGACACAACTATTTTTGGACTATTGTCTCCGGAAAAACCCAATGTGGGAAAACTGGTGTAGTAGATGAGGGTTTTATTATTCTTTAGCGAAAATCAACATTTACAAATTACACCCAGTAGTATAGAACAAAGTTTTCTGAGAAATATTTACAGATGTTCCTGAACAAGTATCTGACCCGAGAGAGAGGTTCCTCCACCCTTTGCATCTCTCTAGCTTGCCCAACATTACTTTCTCTGGCCCATGGACTGCCTGTGCAATGCCTGCATCTTCGTCCTTGTCTCCCTGACTGATGCTGAACCCTCTTTGTCTCTCCTCCACCTGCAACTCTCCCTCTGAATCGATTTTCTCTTGCCGAACTTCGACTAGTGAGAAAATCGATTTTACTTGGGCAACTGAGTATCTCCGTGGTGTGTTTTCCAAATGACCCTCAAGCCCCGTCTTATACCTTCTTTTTGGACAACCAATAGCCTAGTTAAATTATAATCAAAGGCTCAGATCGTTTTGGCTTGATCCGTGGCTTTTCTTGAAGTTTCACCCCTGATTATATTAATACCCATTAATATTTTAATTTTCGTAAGTTTAGACTTAGGAACCCCATTAAAAATATTAATTATTTTAATAAAATCACTTTTGGGTGGAATTTCCCAAAACACTTTCTGGGTTCTTTGGAACACATGTGCTCAAGCCTCCCTGCAAAATTTGAGGCCTAGAGCACATCCGATGCTACCACAAATCAACACTCCCTCGTAGCGAGGAATGTGCTCTAGCCATATACTATTGCTACATACTGCTCTAACTCTGAAGCATTGTCCTCTCAGCAACACTCCCTCGTAGTGAGGAATGTGCTCGAGCCATATACTATTGCTACATACTGCTCTGACTCTGAAGCATCGTCCTCTGCGCTGCTGTCCACCAACTACTGCGGTGCTGCTGCAACTGTATTGTTGCCTTTGACACTGACAATGCTACATTTGTACTATGACTCCCTTTGAATTGCTGCATCTGTGCTGCTGTTGGCAGCGCAACTGCCAACCGTCCCTGCACTGCAACCTGTTGCTGCTACTGAAATGGATTTTCAACCATACTCAACTGCTCTTTGAGCTAAGTAAACTTAGCTCTTCCAAGAGCCTTTGTGAGTATATTGGCCACCTGCTCTCCTATGGGAACCATATTGTAGCTGTACTGCCTCATGTTGAACATAGTCTCTGATAAAGTGACAACGAATATCTATATGTTTCAACCGATCATCAAATACTGGATTCTCAGACAGTTTGATGCAACTCTGATTATCGCTGTAAACCTTGGTTGCCTCCATCCTTTTTCTGAATAGGCTCACAAGCAATTTTCTGAGCCATATGGCTTCACACGTAGCTGTGCTGGCTGCCATATATTTTGCTTTTGTTGAACTCAATGCTACCGATTTCTGCTTTCTGTTGCACCGAGATATCATCCCTGATCCAACACTGAAGCAGTACCCTGGGTACTTTTTCAGTCTACTGAATTACCTGCCCAATCTGCATCGGTGAACCCATTCAAGCTGATATCCTCTCCTCTAGAGTACTTCAACCCATACTCGACTGTTCCACGTACATACCTAAGTACGTGTCTTGCTGCTGTCCAATGCACCCTTTTCGGTTCCACCATGAACTGACTAAGAGTGTTGACAACAAAACAAATGTTTGGCCTAGTGTTGACCAAATACATAAGCGACCCAGTGAGCTGTTTGTACAAGGTGGGATCTACTTCTTTATCCTCTGATGAATCTATTTTCTTCCAGTTGGTGATCATGGGAGTTGCCATGGGTCGGCAATCCTACATTCTGAATCTCTTCAGAATCTCTGTAGCATACCTTCCTTGTCCAAGGAAGATCTCCCCATTCTTTTTCCAAAATTCTAACCCCAGAAAATAATGCATCAATCCCAAGTCCTCCATGTTGAATTCGACTTCAAGATTCTTCTTGCAGTCTTGGATGAGCCTAGATGATCCAGTTAGGAATAGATCATCTACATATAGTACCAAAATAAGTGGCTCATTCTGTACCAGTAAATAGTAGAGATTGGGATCAACATCACTCTTGACAAATCCCAACTACTGCAAGTAACTATCAATTCGACCTTACCATGCTCTAGGTGCCATCTTAAGCCCGTATAGGGCTTTCTTTAACCTGCAAACATGAGACTTCTTCTCATGAGTTTCGAAGTTTTCGTGTTGTTCTATATACACCTCTTCTTCTATCACTCCGTTCAAGAATGTTGTCTTGACATCCATCTGGTGAATTTCCCATCCCATTTGAACTGCGATGGATATGATAGATCTGATAGAGGTTTAACGAGCAACTGGGGCGAAGGTCTCTTCATAGTCTATCCCTTCTTTCTGAGCGTACTCCTTTACTGCGAACCTTGCCTTGTACTTCTCTATGCTGCTGTCTGCAACATACTTGATCTTGTAGATCCATCGTGATCCTACAAATGATTTATTTTCTGGTCTAGCTACTACTTCCCAGACATCATTTGTCATGATGGAGTTGTACTCTTCCACTATGGCATCCACCTATACTTGGTGTTGAACAACTTCTTGAAAGCTAGAGGGTTCTCCAACCTGAGCTACCAATGCTTGGTATCTATCTGGTTGTCTACGCTACCTCTTTTTGACTGTAGGAGCTTCAAAAAACTTCTTTACATCCCTGAGTGTTTGGTGCACCTCTCTGCTCATTCTACCACTGGTGGTGGGAGGCACAATCAACTCTTCCTCTTGATCCTGTTGTTTCGTCCATTGAGAAGTCTCTGCATTTCTATCCTCTGAGGAAATATTGGTACTGGTCACTATACTCAACCGAGGTGTATGCTCTCCTATCTGTCCTTCTTGCTGCCCCTGCTGCTCTTGGACTAATGGAACATCTCCTGACTGATCTTCTGTAGGCATTTCACAAGATTTCTTGAAGGCTCTATCTTCCATGAACTTTTCATCCTGTCTTACTACAATCTTCCTGTTACCTGGTATGTAGATTCTATACGCCTTTGAGGTCTCATTGTATCCTACAAGATACCCCTTCTCTACAGTCTGATCTAGTTTGTTGCGCTTCTTGTCTGGAATGTGGCAATAAGCCACGCTTCCGAATATCCTAAGATGACTGACTTCCGGCTTCTTCCCTGTGAATACTCCTTTGGGTGTTCTCTTCCCCAATGCTCTATGAGGAGTTCTATTCTGGATATATATTGCCGTGTTGCAAGCTTCTGCCCATAGATACTTAGGTAGATCTTGATCATACAACATGGCTTTGGCTGTCCCAACAATAGTTCGGTTCTTCCGTTCTGCCACTCCATTCTGCTCCGAATTATATGGATTTGTCCACTCTCTTTTGATGCCTTCCTTTGCGCATAAATCTGTGAAATCTTTGTCTGTATATTCTCCACCATTATCTGAACGCAATACCTTTATCTTTTTCCTTATCATATTTTCAACAAGAGCTTTAAACTCTCGGAAACGATCAAAGAACTCATCCTTGTTCTTTAAGAAATAGATCCAGATTATTTTGGAGTGATCATCAATGAAAGTGACAGACTATTCGCCACCACTAAGAGCCCTTGTGGACATAGGACTACAGATATCCGAGTGTATTAACCCTAATACATCCTTTTCTCTATTGTTACTTCTGGAAAAAGCTGCTTTAGCGTATTTTCCTAGCACACATCCTCTACAAAAGTCATCATGTTCACTACTTAGGACCGATACCCCTATAACAGTCTCTTTGAGCATCCTCAGTGCTCCATGGTGTAAGTGCCCCATTTCCTTGTGCCATAATTCATTTCGCTCCTTCTCACCATTGAAGTACACCAAATTAAACATGATTCTGAAACATAGAAACTGAGCAAGAAAATACAAACACATAGGACACTGTTATTTTTGGACAAATGTCCCCAAAAAAACCTAATGCGGGAAAACCGACGCAACAACTCTGAAGGTTTTATTATTATGCAGGAGAAAATCTGAGTACAATTCTAGGATGCTCAACTAGCAGTCTGATACAGACAGAATACTTAACAAAAGACTGGTGAAATGATCTCAGCCTATCACTTGGAGAATTAGTGACTGATCCTGCTGAACTGGAGGCTCTACGTCACCCTCTGCATGGTCTCTGCGCAACACTGCATCACTCCTAGTAGTTTTTGCGTCACCCCTCTTGGGTATTACGCTGCCCCTCTTTCGGATCCTGTACTGGTTTAGAAAATCGAACTTCTTCCTCCCAGATTCACACCCTGGCTTCCGACAATTGAATTTAGACTTCCCTTAGTAGGAAACTCAACTTCCCCTCAAGGACTGCGCTGCCTCTACGTCAGCACTGCATGGGCTAGCATCAACCTTCCTTTGGATGTCTTTCTATTCTCCCTTTGCCTCGTACTCTCTGGAAATTCCTTCTTTCAGATTCTCATTGCCTTTTTGTTGCAAGAAATCGCTTCAATTGATTTTTCCTCCTGAGAACTTCTCCCTTCAGAAAATCGATTTCCTTCATCTCTCAGTGTGTGTTTCCAAATGAACCCTAAGCCTCCATTTTATACTTTTCCTGTTGAGTCTTCAATGACCGAGATTAAGTTTCTAATCAATGACTAAGATTAAGCCATGACTTGATCCACCTTCTACATCATTCTCACCCATATTTTGATTAATACCCATTAATATTTTAATTTCCCTAAGTTTAGACTTAGGAACCCCATTAAAAATATTAATTATTTTAATAAAATACAATTCGGGTGGAATTTCACCAAACGGTTTCTGAGTTCTTCAGAATTCATGTGCCTTAGCCTCTCCACCAATTTTCAAGGCTAGATCACTTCCTATGCTACCAAAAACTAACACTCCCTCTTAGCGAAGAAAGCGCTTTAGGAACAATGTCCACCTACATGCTGCTCTGTTTTTGAAGCACCTCCTTTCTGCAGTGCTGCTGCCACCAACACTGTGCTACTGCTGCTACTGTATTGCTGCCCATTATACTGCCACTGCGGCATATGTACTACAACTCCCTCTCAAACACTGCATCCATACTGTAACTCAGTTGTTGAGAGAAGCAACTGAAAATCATCCAAAATTAGTTGAACTTAACTGTGTTCAACATACTACAATGAATGTTGGAATCTAATTGCTTGCTGATTTTGACCCTCTGAATCGTCTGCACTGCGGCTGACTCCTGCACTGTGCCTACTGCACTGTTGCCAACCTTGCTCTACGCTGATCAGTCTCTGGTCCCCAACTACTACATCTGTCCTCCAAACACTCCACTGCATCATCTGACACTAAGTCCATATTGCTACTGCTGAATCTTGGGCTCCCGTAGCAAGGAATTGATTTAAGAGGTGGGCTCCTCAAGGATCTGGCCTATCTGTAGCTCTATCGAACTACAGTTCTATATCATCCCACCTCCCTCCTGAAGGTATCTTGGCTGTCATGGCGAACTCCTCCTCCTATTCAATCTTTGCGACTGCAACCTTAGGATCGTGCTTCTCATCCTTGTCCTTTTTCTTCAAAGGACACTGGGATGCATAATGGCCCATCTCTCCACATTTGAAACATTTCACCTTGGAGACGTCCTTCTTTTGTCTCTATTGCCCCTGCTATCCCTTCGATGCAAGGGCTACGTTATCCTCCTCCTCTACTTTGGGCTTCAACCCACTACTGCTGCTGCTTTCGTCAAGTTTGACCTTGATCAGGTGTCTCCTCAACTCTTCTTGTTTCAAAGCTGCCCACATCTCGTCCCAATTTAGCAATGCTGCTCTACCCAGGATACTCTAGATAAAGACTTGCCATTCATCCGAGACGGAATTTAGAGCCAGTCTCACTAACTCTGAATCCTAAGGTGTGTGCCCCGCAATCGACAACTCATCACGGGTTTCCTTCAGGTTCATGAGGAATGGATCCACACGTTCTCCCTTTTGCATCTGAGCAGATCTCAGCTTCTTCTTTAAGTACATCTTTTGCTGCTTGGAAGATCCTTGATAGCAATGTGGCAGAGCACGTGATCCTTGAATCCATCCAGGATCAACCTCCCCGCCTTCGCCATCTCAGTTCTGTACTTTTTCAACGGATCTACATCCGCAGGGACAACTACCACACTATCAACATATATTTTGAGGGCATGCTCATCTAAAAGGAAAGACATTCTAGCCTTTCAGATGACATAGTTGGAAGCTCCGTCCAACCTGTCATGATCCATCAAGCCACTGGTTGCCATATCTTCCGAAAATTGTCGAACAACTCCCTCTTTCTCCCTATTGCGTAGCTCCTAGGCTGGCTTACACACTCCATAGTGGAGTTGGTAAGCTGCTACTCCTCTGTTTCCCAACAAATGAGAAATACTGCTTTCCTCGGAAAAAAATCACTGAGGAAGTATTCCCTCACTTTGCGATCTGCTTTCTTCTTCCGACAACTTTTCTACCCAGCATTTAAGCTTGCAGAAAACTGCGTCCCTCTAGCTCTGCGCTGAGGCTATACGTGGCTCCCTCTACCGTGGCAAATTCTCGATCTGACAGTCTTACCTCTCTGTCAGCGCACTCAAAGAGACAATCTCGAAAATATAGCTCTCCTGGCTAGAACTGCGCAATCCCTTAGGGGATTCAAACTGTTACTTGCTGCAACAAGTTGGACCTTGCTTCAGTGCTAGGTTTGCTCTTCCCTCTTTCTCATCAGCAACTCCGATACCATGTGAAAATTCCTAGATCTAACAATCTCAGGAATCCTACTGCAGCTAGCTGAATCTACTTAAGCTAGATTGTAAATTACATTACAAGCTTACTTCAGATTTCTTCTTGAAACATTGAAGTAAATTACTGAAGCAACCTACACCAAACATGATTTTGAAACATAGAAATTGAGCACGAAAATACAAACACATAGGACATCCATTATTTTTGGACAAATGTCCTTGGAAAAACCCATGCGGGAAAAGCGATGCAGCAGCTCTGAGGGATTTATTATTATGTAGGAGAAAATCTGAGTACAATTCTAGGATGCTCAACTAGCAATTTGATACGGAGAGAATACTTCACAAACGACTGGTGAAATGATCTCATCTTGTCACTGGGAGAATCAGTGACCGATCCTACTGATCTGGAGGCTCTGCTTCACCCTCTATGGTCTTTGCGTAGAACTGTGTCACTCCTGGCAGTTTCTGCGTCACCCCTCCTAGGTATTACGCTGCCCCTCTTTCAGATCCTCTATTGGCTTAGAAAATCGAACTTTTGCCTCTCAGACTCACTCTCTGACTTCCGACAACTGAATTTCGACTTCCCTTAGCATGAAACTCGACTTCCCCTCAAGGACTGTGCTGCCTTTGCGTCAGCGTTGTGTGGGCCACCGTCAACCTTCCTCTGGACGTCTTTCTGTTCTCCCTCTGCCTTGTACTATATGGAAATTCCTTCTTCCGGATTTTCACTGCCCCTCTGCTGCAAGAAATCTCTTCAATCGTTTTTTCCTCCGGAGAACTTCTTCAGAAAATCGACTTCCTTGATCTCTCAGTGTGTGTTTCCAAATGAACTCCAAGCCTCCATTTTATACTTTTCATGTTGAGTCTTCAATGGCCGAGATTAAGTCTCTAACCAACGGCTAAGATTAAAACATGACTTGATTTGGCTTCTAGATCATTTTCACCCATATTTTGATTAATACCCATTAATATTTTAATTTACTGAAGTTTAGATTTAGGAACCCCATTAAAAATATTAATTATTTTAATAAAATACAATCTGGGTGGAACTTCACCAAACAGTGTCTGGGTTCTTTAGAATTCATGCGCCTTAGCCTCTCCACCAATTTTGAAGGCTAGAGCACTTCCGATGCTACCAAAAACTAACATCCTAATCCTGGCACATGCAGAACATTGGTGGCTTGCATGTTGGTCCTTGCTTCAGTCTGAAAAGCTATGGTGCCTCTCCCTACTAGAGTACATTTCGTTCTGTTTCCCATAGGTATTTGGAAGTCCATATGTTCTTCTTGATAGCTCGAGAAATGTTCTTGTACTCCAGTCATATGAGCTGAAGCCCCGCTATTAATGTACCAAACATCCGTTGATGCTGAATTAGCTAAGCATGTGAATTCTTCATCTAATCTGGTAGCTAAATCTGAGACACTTTGAGTATCCATATTATGCCAAGTTTTGAAGCTAACCTATCCAACAACTGCTGTAGGAAAAATTGCGTCCCACCTGAAGTAATCTTCCTTGCTGAATCTTCTGCTGCGTTGTCCCTTCTACCACTGATAAAGTTCGATTGGAAAAGACTTATCTCTCTATTGGCTCCCTCAGAGAGAGTTTTCCCACAAAATCCAATCTCTTTGGTTTGAACTGCGCAATTGTCTGGGAGATTCGAATTTCCGCCCTTGAAGGGATTTCGAATTCCAGTGTTTTCTCAGCACCGGATCCTCCGACATTTCTCTTCTGCTTCCCTGTAGCTCCGATACCATGTGAAAATTTCTAAAATAGAAATCCTACTACTGTGATTAATATGATTTCTTCTACTTATTACCTCCGAAATAAGTTATTTATTGTATTCTTACAACAAATATCGAAACATATTCTACTGCAACCCTCTTAATTAAAACATTACAAAATGTAAATATAAGTAAAATGTTGGCACATATATAAACACAATGACACAATTATTTTTGGACAATTGTCCCCGAAGAAACCCAATGTGGGAAAACTGTGCAACAGATGAGGGTTTTATTATTCTTTGGCAAAAATCAACATGTACAAATTACACCCAGCAGTATAGAACAAAGCTTTCTGAGAAATATATATAGACTTTCTTGAACAAGTATCTGACCCGAGAGAGAGGTTCCCCCACCCTCTGTGTTTCTCTGGCTTTCCTAGCATCACTTTCTTTGGCCTCTGGACTGGCCTGCGCAATGCTTGCGTCACTCAAGCCAGCGCTGCCTCTCCCAGCTTCAATCTGCCCAACGCTGTCCCTTCTACTGTTCTGCGTCTTTGTCCCTGTCTCCCTGACTGATGCTGAACCCTCTGTCTCTCCTCCACTTGCAACTCTCCCTTTGAATCGATTTTCTCTTGCCGAACTTCGACCAGTGAGAAAATCAATTTTATTTGGGCAACTTAGTATCTGCCCGGTGTTTTTTCCAAATGACCTTCAAGCCCCTTCTTATATCTTCCTATTGGAAAACCAACAGCCTAGATTAAATCATAATCAAAGGCTCAGATTGTTTTGACATGATCCGTGGCTTTTTCTAGAAGTTTCACTCGTGATTAGATTAATACCCATTAATATTTTAATTTTCCTAAGTTTAGATTTAGGAATCCCATTAAAAATATTAATTATTTTAATAAAATCACTTATGGGTGGAATTCCCAAAACGCTTTCTGGGTTCTTTGGAACACGTGTTCAAGCCTCCCCGCAAAATTTGAGGCCTAGAGCACATTTGATGCTATCCCAAATCGACAGGTACCCCCTTTAAGGTAGGGTGGTTCATTGCCCACCAAGGGTTGGGACAATCATGGGTTCCTAGATGATAAAGGAGGCTCATCTAGGGCCTGTAGGAACCAGGGTGATGACCATGATGATGGGGTAGAGCTCATGTATTGGCTTTTGCCCTCGTGCTAAATATGTTTGTCTCGACCATCTTTTGCATTTTGTTGTACATTTTCCTTTTGAATGTGGCCAATTATGTTTTCACTTTTCTTTCCAGCTACATCAACCTCCGTGGCATCATTCTAGGCCCGACCTAAGGTGTGGGCAAGGGTAGCGGGAAGACCAACCCTATGTTGACCTAGTGGAGGAATGTGGACCCAGGTGGGAGAAATGATGAAGGGGGTTATAATGAGTGGAAAGGGGCTAATATATGTGGATGAGGGACCGAGACCACAACCAAAATCAGTGTTTCCCATAAGGTACCATCCCTAAAGCCAAATGGTTAGTAAAAGAAATCCCACAAGACTAGGTCCCATGGGACTAAAATCCAAGGTTAACAAACAAACAGGGTCTAGGGGACAAGAGCACAGACCTAGCCCATTTTTTCTGCTGAATCCCCCCATTAATCCATGCCCAGAAGTGCCCATGATAAGTGTTGTCACTTACTACAAAATGTGTTTCTAGCTGTCCAAAGAGTAAATGAACAGAGAAGTTTGCCGTCATTTTCCAAGTAGCAGAAGGAATCAAAGCCTAAATCAGTCCCTCTCCATTGGAAAGTGTTCTGAACAAGCTTTCCAACGATATGTGGAAGTCCAAAAATGGACTCCTGGATCAAAAGAACGGTCTGCTGAAGTTCAAGGATTGAAGCCTTATGAAGGAATATAGGAGGTTTGATATATCGGAGATCACATATCGGAGGTCCAGAGATATCGACGATCGCAACATCAAAGCATTAGGCATATCAGTGATCGCATATTAGAGGTCAAGCATATTGGTGCATCACATATTAGAGGTCTTGAATATTGGAGCATCGACACATCAGAAGATCGGCGAATTGGAGAATAAGAACTTCTTAAGGTGACAAACTTTAAAAGTTGTGATATGCATAATGTGCCGATAGTGTTAAAAATCGTCGAGAATGGCAACAACGGATTAACAAAGGATTACATCGCAAAACCAAAGGTGGGCGGGCCCTTCTCTTTCTCCTGTAGTAGGATACGTGGTGGCATATGATTGGTCTCGATAAGCTACAGTGGCATCTGATGTCAGTATGATGTGGCGGTACAAAATGACACGTGGCAGGTTTTGATTTCTGGTAGCATAGGATGTGCTCTAAGCCTCAAAATTTGTAGGGAGGCTCGGACACATGTATTCCAGAATACCCAGAAATCATTTTTGGGAAATTCCACCCGGAGATAGTTTTATTAAAATAATTAATTACTTTTAATGGATGCCTAAGTCTAAACTTAGGATAATAAAATAATTAAAGGGTATTAATTAAACTAGGTTGAAATTTCTAGAAGAAGACGCAGATCAAGTCAAAATGAATTGAGCCGTTGATTAGAATCTAATCTAGGCAGTTGATTGATCAACGAGAGGATTATAAGAAGAGGTTTGATGGGTGTTTTTAGAACACATCGAGTGAGAGATCAAAGATCAATTTTCTCAAGAGAGCACCGCGGCAATTGCCGGAGAGGTCATGGAGGAGATTTCTTGCAGCGAGGGGCAGAGATAGTTTTCCGGTTGGAGAGCTTCTTGATTCGGGGATACATTGCAGAGGAGGCAGGAGATCCAAAAGAGGCAGTGCAGAGCCACATTGGGTAGCGTAGAGCCATGCTGAGGCAATGCAAAACTTGACAGGAGATTTGAAATTTGTTGGAGAGTCGAGTTTTAGAGCTTGAAGTCGGGGTGTGAGACCGGAAGGGCAGAAGAGTCGAAGTTCCAGAGCCAAGTCGACCAGAAAGAAGGGTGACGCAGAGCCTAGTAGCTGTGACGCTTGACCAACCTTACATGAAGCGGGGACGAAACGAGGTTGTTTTTTGGAAGCGGGGACGCGGAAGCGTCTTTTTCCAAAAATCTAGGAAGCGAAGCGTCTACTATATATATATTTATATTTTTTTTGCATTTATATTCAAAACAAATGTCCCAAATACCAAATTAGTTGTAGAAGACATGAAAACATGCATATTTTTACATAAATCAAGATAGATATGGCATCCACGATTCCATTGTACATCAATGATTAATTATTCGAGCATCAACCATCTATATTCTAGCCATTACAAATATACATCAAATTTTTAGGCATATTATAAAACATAAAACATAGAGCATATTATCTAGCAAGTGAGCAACTTTCAACATTTGTCATGTCCAAAATTCAAATATTAATGTTTACAAAATAGGCCACTTCGTCACTGCCAAGACAAAAAGGTTTAAATTCACAACAAGCTTACAAGTCTAATGATTAATCTATGACAAAAGTAGTAAATTGTGAATATATCTACTGATCTCTCCTCCTTCCACCACGAAGAGAACGTGGCGGTGGGCCTCCATGTGGTGGCATCTCAATTTGATCATCATCATCATCCTGGAATCACTCAAAAAATTCATACAAAAAAAACCACTAGTTAACAAAAAAATTAAAAACGGGAATTAGAGAAATGCTTTATAAGAAAAATTCATACCACAATGGACATACCTGGATAAGCACATCCTCTAATTGTTCTCATCGCAACTTTCCATCCTCCAAATTGGGCTCCTCTACATTCCTGTCCCAAACCTTAAGGTGTTTATTAGTCTTTGCATCATCACAGTAATGGGACAACAATCGCAAGTTGTAATGAACATAAACCAAGCTCTCTGCCCAATCTAAACTGAACTTGTTCCTTTTAACACTATGGATAAAGAATAAGAGCTCCAACACCTCTCTGTAGAAGAAGTGTTTACCACCTGTGCTAGCACCCCAATGCCAAAGTCTGTAGAAGTGGAGTGGCACCTCCATGCATGTTCCACCACTCAAGAGAAGAAAAAGTCTCTCGATCTCTAATTGCATGCATGCTCCCAAATGGACCATTGCTAAGCGTATAGTTGCTCAACTGTTTCCATACCATGGCAGCCTCCTTCTCATTAGGGACTAATTTTCTCAATGCAATCATATATTTTTTGTGAACCTCTTGATCTTGGTGTGGTTTTCTCCTACCCCCTCGAGGTGCTGGTGTTGAAAGCCATGATGGATGATAGTATTTAGGTGTCAAAACATATGTTAATGCATGCAATGGAACATTTAGCATTTCCCATCAGTTTTCCACCTCTGCACGAATATAATTGTACAAGGTGATATCTCTAGGCTCAACAATGTCTTTAATCTGCTCCAACATGCTATCCATTTGCTCATACACCTCTCCAATTATTGGTCAATCTGAATCTCCAAACTTGATCATGTAATAAATCGGTTTGGTGAATTGCAAAACATATTTAACCTGTGACCAAAAGTACATGTCAAGAATAGCGTCCTTAGCTACATTAGCACCATCTATATCAATGTTAATTTCCTCCCATGATTCAGTGGTCACCATATTATTTAAAGGTTGTCTTGTTGATCTAGATTGTCATTGATGTCAATGTGTTAAAACTGGCAACTAGGGCCAAACTCCATGTGGGTCACCTTATTTATGGCAGCTGATAGTTTTCTTGGGTTCCTCTCTTCGAGAGGTGTAGGATTGATCTAAAGATCATCCGATTCCGACATGTATTTATGGAGATATGAATTTATTTATGTTATTTGACAATTTTTCAAGGTTGGCGGCCAGCAAGCTAGTTATGCCACTTATCCTCAACGTTGCATTATAACTAGAAGAGGTCTCAAGTCATTTGACACACAGTTCTCTTATGATCTCTCTCCACTCGTTTGAGTTTGGTGGCTAGAGAGGTCAAGAGGGAGAAGCTCTAGACACATGAAGGAAGGGTTCTAGATGCAGCAAGACAAGGTGCCCTGGATGCAGTTGAAGGGAGAGACACCTAGTTGCAGTTTAAGGAGATCTGGCCACAGTCAAGGAGGCCTCGTATGCAGGCCTATTCTGCAACAAAGGAAGGCTCCTATCCGTGCAAGGGTAAGGCCTAATCCACAACTATTGAGGAGCCCTAATACGCAGTCCTAAAAGTGCCCTAGCCGCAAGTCTAAAAGAAGGCCTAATCGCAGATCCTAGGAGCACTAATACACAGTTCGATGAAGGCCCTAATCCACAGCAATTAGACCCTAATACACAGCTAGAGGAGGAGCCCTAATCCGCTGTTAAGAGGAACTCTCATCCGCTGTCTAAAGGAGGTCTAAACACAGTCTAGAGAGACCTAATCTAAGGTCTTCTATCTGCTGTCAAGAGGCCCTAATTTGCTGGCAAAAAGGAGGCTTTTATCCACTGTCAAAAGGAGCTCTATCCCGCAGCTAAAGAAGCTCTAACTTGCGGTTAAGAAGAGGTCCTAAGCTGCAACCAAGAGGAGCCCTAGCCGCAGCAAAGAGAGACCCTTATCCACAATTTAGATGGAGCCTTATCAACATAAAGAGGCCTGGAAGGACAATGTTGAATTTCAGTTGTTGTAAATGACAACATGATGGAAGAAGTATGGTGACAGCTCTGTGACAAGGGCTGTTCCTTAGGACTGTTTTTCAAAGTTGGCAAATCACAGTCATAATTTGCCTTAGACTAAGATCAGATCAACACAGTTGGGTATGAGAAAGAATTGACAGTAAAACTGCGTCATTGTAGGACTAAATTCTGTTGAGTTGATATTATTGGTTGCTGCTTGTTTGAGGATCATAGGCTTAACCTGCTGCTGAGCTAGGCTGCAGGCCATAGCCAACAGCATAGGCTGTTCTCTCAGTCTTGGACAGCATGGAACGCCGCAACCTTGAAGGTAGGGTCTATGTGAAGGATAAGGACTGAAGTAGTGACAACTAGTGCAGCCGGAAGACAACAACATTCTGGGATGATCATCCTGTTGGTGCCATATGAACGATCTTCAGAGAAAGATTCTGCCCAGTTTGACCAGCATTGTCTTCTCTGGTCAAGGGTTTTCTACTGCTGTCATAAATATCAGTTTTGTATATTTGTACTATCTCTCCCTCTGCTAAACTATTGAAGAATATAAGAAGATTTGATCAAGGGTTTCCCCACATTGGGGTTTTTCTGTGGTTGGTGCCACATCTTGTGTCCTCTTGTCTTGGCTTGTCTTCCACTGTTTATGTTTATGTTCTATCTTCACTTTACTATTATGCGATGTGATTGCTAATCTGAATATTGACATTGGGCTAATATGAGAAATTGAAGTAAATTGCTCTAAGCATAAAACATACCTAAAATTAACATGGTATTAGAGGTGAGGTGAAGACAAATCCCAACCAAGAGTGAAAGAGCAATCATCGAAGATAGTTGGAAAGGACAAAAGGCTCGATGGGTTCCTCATCCCACTTCCCTGTTGAAGACAAGCTCCGTGAAAAGTCTGACTATCACGGATGGAAGAAGTCTCTTGATCTGACATTGGCAGAACAAGAAGTGTTGGACTATGTGAGGGTAAAATCCCTGAGCCTCCATCAAATGCACCGACTGCTACAAAGAACAAGTACACCAAGGGTGAAGTCAAAGCGAAGAAGATTATCAGAGATTCCATTGACAAGAGTTTGGTGGCCTACATCTCTGATTTGAACAACTCCAAGGAGATCTATGACAGATTGGTAAGCATGTTCAAGGTTAGTGATGCAAATCAAATTTTGTTCCTCAAAAATAAGTTATTAAGAAGGGCTAGGACGAGGATATTCAATTCTACTTCTTAAGGATCATTGAGATCAAGAATGATCTTCTATCGATTGGAGAAGTCATTCCTAACAGGGACCTTACTATCACTACTCTTGGAGGGCTCCCACTTGAGTGGTATATATTTAGAACCACTATTCTCAACAATGATCGAATTCCAGGGTTTGAAGAATTGATGTCAAGATGCATTCAAGAAGAAACCAGATTGGTGGAGCAAGAAATGCCTTCTAATAGAGGCAACCCTACTACTTTCTCCGCTCATGCCAAAAGGAGAAATAATGCAGGGTCTAAAGGTCACTTCAATGGAAAGCTCAGATCTAAGGGAGGAAGGAAGGGTAGATGCTTTGCTTGCAATAAGTTTGGCCATTATGCGAGGGAGTGTCCAAATAGAAGGGACACATCACATGATGATGATCGCAATCATTCCAGGGGCAACTTCAATCGAAGGAATGATAGGTATAGTGGCGAAGGAAAAAGGAATGCAGGACATCAAGGAAATGGTCAACTCTCCAAGAAAGCCAGGAACTCCAGGTATGAAGAATCAAATGTTGTTTTTGATAAGCAAAAGGAGTATTATCCTATATCGGCCCTCTCCACTACCTCTCTTATGAACTCTTTGGGAAATTGGCTTATTGATAGTGGTGCCTCAAGGCACTTCACCGGATACAAGGAAGCTCTCTCTAATCTGATAGAGAAGGACACAAACTTGGAGATTATTCTTGGAGACGATGCCACCTTTCCTGTAAAGGGTGCAGGGAATGTTACCCTCCAATTGAATCAGTGTAACATGATTCATTTACAAGAAGTTCTTTATGTACCTGATCTCAAGAAGAACCTGGTGTCCATTTCGGCAATGGAAGACAAAGGTTACAAGGTGGCATTCATTGATGGAAAGGTACGTGTTTGGAAACAAAATTTTAAAGATACTTTTACTCTTGGGTTCAGGGTTGGCACTTTGTATCAAGTTGCAAGAATTCCATTGGGGACCATGTTGTGTGACCCATCTCTTCAATCTGAACTATGGCACCGGAGCAATGTTGCACGAAGCGGGAGCGAAGCGGAAGCGCGGAGCGCGGAAGCGTCATTTTCCAAAAATCTAGGAAGCGAAGCGTCCGCAGAAGCGTCTGCTATATATATATATATTTTTATATTTTTTTGCATTTATACTCAAAACAAACATC
>APFE030972747.1:62183-82569 GCA_000404065.3 Pinus taeda
TGTGGTCCCGTCATTAATAGCGGGTTAACCACTTACAATTATTAATATGGGCTTTATTGACTCTTTATTATGACGTGATCCCACTACATAAATAAGGGGGTTAGGGTGGGACCCTAACAGCTGTCTAAAGGATGTCTAAACGCAATCTAGAGAGACCTAATCTAAGGTCATCTATCCGCTGTCAAGAGGCCCTAATTCGCTGTCAAAAAGGAGGCTTTGATCCGCTATCAAAAGGAGCTCTATCCCGCAGCTAAACAAGCTTTAAATTGCAATTAAGAAGAGGCCCTAAGTCGTAGCCAAGAAGAGTCCTAGCCGCAGTAAAGAGAGACCCTTATCCATAGTTTAGAAGGAGCCTTATCAACATAAAGAGGCCTAAAAGGACAACGTTGAATTTCGGTTGCTGTAGATGACAACATGATGGAAGAAGCATGGTGACAGCTCAGTGACAATGGTTGTTCCTTAGGACTGTTTTTCAAGGTTGATAAATCACAGCCATAATCTGCCTTAGACTAAGATTAGATCAACACAGTTGGGTATGAGAAAGCACTGGCAATAAAACTGAGTCCTTGTAGGACTAAATTCTTTTGAGTTGATATTATTGGTTGCTGCTTGTTTGAGGATCATAGGCTTAACTCGCTGTTGATCTAGGCCGCAGGCCATAGCTAGCAGCATAGGCTATTCTATTAGTCTTGGACAGCGTGGAACATTTCAACCTTGAAGGCCTACATTATTGTCTATGTGAAGTAGTGACAGCTAGTGCAGCAAGAAGACAACAACTTCCTGGGATGATCATCCTGTTGGTGCCATATGAATGATCTTCGGAGAAAGATTCTGCCCAGTTTGACCAACATTGTCTTCTTTGGTCAAGGGTTTTCTATTGCTGTCATAAATATCGGCTTTGTATATTTATACTATCTCTCTCTGCTGAACTATTGAAGAATATAAGAAGATTTGATCAAGGGTTTCCCTACATTGGGGCTTGTCCCTGGCTGATGCCACATCTTGTCTCCTCTTGTCTTGGCTTGTCTTCTACTATTTATGTTTATGTTCTATTTGCACTTTACTATCATGCTGATGTGATTGCTAATTTGAATATTAACAGTGGGCTAATATGAAAAATTGAAGTAAATTGCTGTAAGCATGGAACATACCTAAAATTAACAATATGGCAATATTTTGGGATACTAAATGATGATATGAAGCCAAGGAGAAGCAGAGCATATCTGTGAAGTAACAGGAGCAAGAATCCAAGGAGGAAAGCCATCAGGGAAGCCATTGGAAGTCATATTGGAACAAGAGAAACATATCGAGAATCAAAGAGTAGCTATCGAAAGTCATAGGAGCGACAAGCTAAAAAAAATCATATGCCCAAGGATAAGAGCCATATCGGAGGAACTAAGGAGAAATATCAGAGGAAGGAATAAACCATGGAAACCCCTTGAAAGTTCACAACACATGGAATAAAACAAACCGGAGGAGTTAACATATCGGCATATATAATATCGGCGAGTTTTATTGTGTCACCGTTCGAAATCCCTGATTGCGATATGAGCATTCTCGACCCGATGGTTCCGTTACATCCGCCTTAATACAATATCGCATCCGCCATAGCGCAAATTTTTAAAGCCTTGTCAAATTGGAACTTCTGATTGTGATTTGAGTTGTGGACCCGATTGCTCCATTATAATATGCCCTATTGTAATATCACATCCGCAGTATTGCGAGTTTCAAAGGAATGACACATAAAACCGCCGATTGCGATGAGGCTTGTGGACCAGATGGACTGCCGATTATGACAAAGGTGTGGACCCGAGGATTTATTAAAAACAACTTATTGAATATCGCATCCGCTCCATCGACAATAGGGGTATCGGAAATGTTACATCGTAAAGCCAAAGGGTTGCGATTGTCGGATTTTCATGAAGTTGCGATTGCGGGAGTCTTATAAAGTTGTGATTGCGATAGAGTGGTGGACCTCAGACTGCCAATTGTGATAGTGTGGTGGACCGAACGGAGTTATCAAAACCGTTTAATATAATATCGCATCTAGTAGGGGAAATCAACAATTGGCTATGTTATGAGCACGACTTGTAAAATACCTCCGAAAGTTGCGATTACGATTGAGGTAATGACGTGGATGTGGGATCTTTTGTGGGTATGACCTCTCCTATGAAATTTTCTGTAAATAAACAAGTTTGTGAATAATTGGATGAATATTCATAAGTCAGCCTCTCCCTCCAATGAACGTGTCTCTTGGTTATTGGTGAGACTCATATAAATACAGGTTAAAACGCCTCACCTCAAGCATCGATCTCTGCATCGGGCACAGAGTAGAATTGACAATTCACAACTCGTAAACTCAAAGAAACAGAGAGAGTCGAAGGTCGAATACGGAAGCCGAAGGTCCAACGTTGAAAAAAAAAGCCAAAGGTCCAACAAATGGAAGGAAGCCAAAGGTCGAGCAAGTCTGTTGGTTGGGTTAATCTCTAAAAGGGCTCGTGAGAAGTAGTCACTCTTGAAGCAGTTATGTAGTGCAGACAATGATTTGTTACAAAGATGACAAGGACAAGGAGCAGTGTAATACAATCAAAACATTTCTTGACAAAGTGAAATTATAGGGTTGGAGCCCTTGGGGTTGGTGCCTCAGAATTGGAAGGATTGGTGTCCTATGAGTTGGTGCTCCTAAATCCAAGGCTGGTGCCTTGACTAGATAGGGTTGGAGCTCTAGAGGTTGGAGCCTCATCAAAGTCCAAGTTGGTGCTTAGCAAAATTCAGCATATATTGTATTCAATCCTTTTCTATATTTTAGTAAAATCATTTCTTTGATTAAAATTGTAAAGAATCTACACTGGTAATA
Organism: Pinus taeda; assembly: GCA_000404065.3. Taxonomy (NCBI): domain Eukaryota; kingdom Viridiplantae; phylum Streptophyta; class Pinopsida; order Pinales; family Pinaceae; genus Pinus; species Pinus taeda. Next base: position 65,041 of record APFE030972747.1, read on the forward strand.
ATAACAATTGAAAAGAAATACTGATTCACCCCCCTCTCAGTATTTCCAACAATTGGTATCAGAGCCAACTTCTTCAGCATTAGCCTAACATCTGGAAGAATGATTCTTAGTTACAATGAAGAATCAAGAAATGACAGGAAGGCTTCCCTTGTTCGATGGTACTAATTTTGGTTTTTGGAAAAAGAGAATGTCTTACTACTTAATGTCCCTTTGACCTGAAGTTTGGAACGTTGTTTTGAATGGGTACAATGACCCTCCCAGTCTTCCACCTGATCAAGATGAAAGGAAAGCGTACATTGCAAATGCCAAAGCTCTAAATTCCATTACCAGTGGAATTACTGATTTTGAGTTTACGAAAGTCTTGAATTGTGACTCAGCTAAAGAAGTATGGGATATGCTGGTTAGCTTATGTGATGGGGACTCCAAAGTTAAGAAGGAAAATCTTCAAACTCATAGGAGGCAGTTCGAAAGTCTGAAAATGGATGATGAAGAAGATATTGCATCATACTTCCTCCGAGTAGCTAAAGTAGTCAACTCTCTTAAAGGATAGGGAGAAAATATTGAAGAAAGCACTATTGTTCAAAAAGTCTTAAGATCTCTCCTAGACATATTTGACTTCAAAGTAAGTGCTACAGAAAAAATGAAGGAACTAGACACTCTCAAGATGGATGAACTTCATGGAATCCTCATTGCCTATGAGATGAGAAAAGGAATCCCTAGTTCCAAAGATGCAACATTCAAGGCCTCAAAATCAAAAAAGGGGAAAGGATGGAATACCAACAATGATGACTCCGAATTGGTGCAATTTGTATGAAGACTATAGAAAGGGTCCAAGCTAAAACGTAAGTACCCTCTTATTTGTTTCAATTGTGGAAGAATAGGTCATTATGTTGCAAATTGTGCTCATAAGCTTGACAGTGATGATGAGGAAGATTCAAAAAGGAGGATATAGAAAAAGAAAGGATTTACTAAGAAGAATTTCCTCTCTAAACAAGATGAATCTGATGAGGATGAATATGTGGTCATCAAAAAGAAATCATCCAAAGGAAGTAATGATGAATTAGATGAAGAAAATGACTATGCTGGAAGCAAGGAAGTACTATTTATGGCATTCACTGAAGATGATGAATCAAGACAAGAAAACGAAGAAGGTACAAATGAATTACTAATTAGTGCCATTGAAGAAAATGAAAAGTTATGAAAGAAGGTCATCTCACTTAAAACAGATAAAGAGGAAGCTAAAAGAAGGGAGGACGTCATATATGAAAGACATGAAGCTGAAATAGTATCGCTCAAGAAAGAATTGGAACAAATCAAAAGAAGTTGGCAAAGTTCTTAAACACTTGATCAAATTCCCAACACTCAGAAATCTCAAAGTGACAAGTCCGGGATTGGTTTTAAAGAAGAATCATCAAGTGCTAAGGATAATGCAAGAAGCTAAGCCAATGTACTTTGCAGCAATCCAAAAGAAGAAAAATCATCTCATGAAAGGCCTGACTCAAATCCAAAGAATGAAGAAAGAGCAACTCCAAGAAAGAAGGTTTATTCAAATCATGGCTATTATAATAGGTACCAAACTATCTTTCTTGGGCATTGTTATTATTGTAAAAATTTTGGTCATCAAGCTAAACATTGCATGGTTCGTAAGAATGAAGCACCAAGATTGAAGGATCAGAAAAACAAACCATGTAGTTTCAAAGGGCAAGGACAAGTCAAGACCTTCAACTCTTTTGATCCTTTGGCCAAATTTGATTCAATTTGCTCGTTATGTAATGATAATGGACATAACGAAGAAAATTGCCCCCTCAAAAGTAGAGAAGAAAAAGATGAAAATCCCAATACAGATAAATGTGGTCTAGCTCTATGTGCTCACAGTGAGGAAAATCTTTGGTTTGTGGATAGTGGGTGCTCCAGACATATGATAGGTGACAAAAGGAAGTTTGTCTCATTAAACAAAAAGGAAGGAAATGTATCCTTTGGGAGTGGGTCTGCCAAAATTGCTAGAAAAGGAACTGTTACCCTTATTAATGGAAAAGGAAAGGCTCAAAATGCTTTGCTGGTAGATGGGCTCAAACACAATCTCTTGAGTGTTAGCCAAATCTATGATCAAGGACATAGTGTTGTCGTCAACACTAAAAATTGTGAAATAAGGAACTCTTCCTGGGGAGAAATTGTGGTGAAAGGAGTTAGAACATCATATAACATCTACGTTCTGAACAAAATTCAAGAAGATAAATGTTATTTAAGTCAAACAGATGAAAGCTGGTTGTGGGATAAGCGATTCGGGCATACAAGTTTTGATAACTTGATCAATATCAACAAAATCAATGCAGTAAGGGACATTCCAAAGATTTTCAAACCAGATCAAGCTGTATGTGGCCCATGTCAACATGGAAAGCAAACTAGAACATGCCACAAGACTAAGGAATTCTCCACATCAAAACCTCTGGAGATCATTCATGCAGATTTATGTGGGCCAACCAGAACTCCAACACTCTAAGGAGAAAGATACTTTGCTTTATTTGTTGATGACTATACTAGAATGATGTGGGTATATTTCATAAAATATAAATCTGAAGCCTTTGAATGCTTTAAGAATCATAAAGCTCTTGTAGAAAATGAAAGGACTTCAAAATTAAATGTCTTAGAACGGATAGAGGGGGATAATTCACATCAAAAGAATTTGATGAATTCTGTAACAAACATGGAATCGAAAGAGAACTCTCCGCTACTAGAACACCTAAGCAAAATGGGTTAGTTAAGAGAAACCGAACTGTTCAAGAAATGGCAAGAACTATGTTACTAGTAGCTGACTTGCAACCAAAATTTTGGAAGGAAGCAGTCGGGACAACAGTTTGTACCTTGAATCGAACTCAACTAAGACCAAAAAATGAGAAGACTCCTTATGAATTATGGAAAGGAAGACCTGCTTCAGTAAAATACTTACAGATTTTTGTAAGCAAATGCTTCATAAAGAACAACAATGACTCCCCAGGAAAATTTGATTCTAGGGTTGACGAAGGAATATTTCTTGGTTATTCTACCAGAAGCAAAGCTTACAAGTGCTACAATAATCAACTACGAAAAATAGTGGAATGTATCAAGATAAAGATTGATGAAGGCCTTCTAGAAAAGAAAATTGAAGATCATGAAGTTGACCCCTTTATTGAAGAAAGTGAAGAAGAATCTGAAAATGTGGAAAAATATCAAGAAAAACAAAAAGAAAAAGAACCGTCTCAAACTCCTTCAAAAGTGAAATTCCTCCAAAAACATCACTCAGAAGAGCAACTTATTGGCAATATAGATGAAGGAATACAAATCAGAAGGAGGATGACAAGTACACCAAAGAAAAATGATGTTGCTCTCCTATCTATGAGAGAACTAGAAAATTTTACTCAAGTAAGTAAGGATCCTCATTGGGTGGAAGCCATGGAAGAAGAAATGTTTCAAATCAAGAAAAATGAGACATGGGAGCTGGTACCTCGTCCAAAGGATAAAAATATAATTGGAACTAAGTGGGTGTTCAAAAACAAAATGAATGACGATGGATGAATCGTTAGAAATAAGGCAAGACTTATCTGTAAAATGTATTCACAAATTGAAGGAATCGATTTTGAAAAATCCTTTGCATCGGTAGCTCGTATGAAAGCTATAAGGATGTTCTTGGTATTTGCTTGCTCAAAAGGATTCAAAGTCTATCAAATGGACGTAAAACTAACATTTCTGAATTGGGAACTCAAGGAAGAAGTCTACACGAAGCAACCAGAAGGTTTTGATCTAGCAGAAGGAAAAGACTTTGTATGTAAGTTGAAAAAGGCATTATACGGTTTGAAACAAGCTCTTAGAGCGTGGTACGCAAGATTGGATCACTATCTACAACAACAAAACTTCAAAAAAGGGATGGCAGGAAGTAATCTCTACATGAAGATGGATAAGGATAAATTACTAATCACCCTTGTATATGTTGATGATATGATTTTTGCCAGCGATAATGATGAAATGAGCCATGAGTTTGCTCAAAATATGTCAAAATAATTCGAAATGTCAATGATTGGTGAGCTATCCTACTTCCTTGGACTACAAGCATAGCAAACCACAGTCGATATGTTTCTCTCTCAAACAAAATATCTCAAAGGCATGCTTAAAAGATATGGAATGGAAGAATGTGCACCTATGAGCACACCGATGACCACAAACGGCAATTTAAGCAAAGATGATGAATGCCCCTCGGTAGATGCAACTCTTTACAGGTCAATAATTGAAGCTCTCTTATACTTAACTGCTACAAGACCCGACATTATGTTGGAATTTCTAAGTTACCCTTCATGCACTTTATTGATTTATTCCTACCTACTTGTTCTGTTAATTAACAAGTTATTTACCATGTAAATACTGGAAATAAATACAAGTACATGCTCAACACATTACAGATCATCAACTGAAGGAAATAGAAACAAGCACACAAGTGACACCGTTTTTTTGGACTAATGTCCTTGGAAATACCCAATGCGGGAAAACCGGTGCAACTATCTGAGGGGTTGATTTATTAATCAGTTTTAGAATACAATATGGGTGCCAAATCCGGCTCACCCAACAGAGAAAAATCTCGGCAGTAGTACCTCTCTACTCGGAAGCAGATATTCTAGCTAAAACCCCGAATAAACACTCCGACATCTCCATAGCTCCAATCTGCCCCACGAAACCCCAACGTTAGCTTGTAGGGACTGCGTCAACCTCTCTCTGGCCCATCACTCTAACTTGGCCTGCGTCAACCTTCGAAGGCACTGCGTTAGCCCTCTGGCCTTTTGCGTCACCCACGCTGGCCCTTTAAGGCACTGCGTAGGTCTTGGCTGCCTCTGCGTGAGCTCCGGATGGTTCTGCGTGAACCCTTGGCTGCTTCAGCGTCCCTCTCTCTGGCTACTGCGCTGATCCTCCCGGTGCTATCTCTGCCTCTCTACTTCTGTATTCACCGACCCTCAGCTGCAACTCTGATCACTCTCTCAACTTTCTCAGCAAACCCAGCCCCAGAAAATCGAAATCTTGATCTCTTGGTGTGTTCTCCAAGTGAACCTCAAGCCTCCTCTTATACTTTCTCGTTAGCAAATCAACGACGAAGATTAAGTCCCTAATCAACGACTAAGATTAGATCTTGCTTGATCCATAACTTTTGGACCATTCTAACGCAATTTTATATTAATTCACATTAATATTTTATTTTCCCTAAGTTTAGACTTAGGGACTCCATTAAAAATATTAATAATTTTAATATCTCCCAAACTGTTTAGAATCCGCCCAAACCCTTTCTGGGTATTGGAGATCTCATGGCCTTAGCCTCTCCACCAATTTTCGTGGCTAGAGCACATCCGATGCTACCCCAAATCAACACTCCCTCTTAGTGAGGACTATGCTCTAGCAATACTCCTCACTAAGTATCACCCTGATCATCTGGTGTCGATCCTTGTACTGATGCTAGGCGTGCTGCCCAACATCCTCCGCATTGTTGCATCCTGTACTTCTACCCACCACTGCTGCATCTGTACAACAACTCCTCTCATCATGCTGCATTGTGCTGACCATAGCACTACCACTACTAAATGCTACACTACTCAGTTACTGAGAAGGAAGTAACTGATCTCCCAACTCTGACATCTCCGTCAAGCTAGAGACACCCACAATGTTGAAGCTCCCTTTGTCACTGATAAGTGCTCCCCCTCTGACCTCTGCGCTGCTGCAACAACTCTTTGCATCTTGCACCGTTGCACACCTCTCTGTGCCATCTTGCACTGGTGCAACACTCCTGTGCTTCTCGCACTGCTACCTCACACTGTCCTGGGAATCTTGCACTGTAGCTCCCTCTGTTGCTCCATCCGCATCCGTCTCGACTGACATTGCTAGTACTGCTACTCTTCGGGGCTCCCGTAGCAAGGTCTAATCTAAGAGGTTGGGTACCTCGAAGGATCCTGCCCCTCATCGCCTATAGTCCATCTAACTACAGCTCGATGTCTTCCCACTTCAGCTCAAGTGGTGTGTGTGCATTCGTGGCACAGTCATCGTCTGTCTCCACTTCCTTATCTGCCCTTGCTAGCGCTGCTTTGGTCTCAGAGGCCTCTCCCTTGCTCTTCTTCCTTGGACACTGGATCGCAGAATGACCCAACTCCCCATAGTGGAAGCATTTGACCCTGGATAGGTCTTTGTTCTTCTATTTCTCCTGCTTTCCCTGAGATGTTAGGGCAACATCCACCTCCTCCTTCTTCTTGATTCTGATCCCGTTGCAGCTACTTCCCGCCTTGCTCAGCCTTCTGATCTCTTCTTAGCGAAGAGCAACCCACATTTCCTCCCCGCCTTGCTCAGTGTTTTGATCTCTTCTTGGCGAAGAGCAACCCACATTTCCTCCCCGCCTTGCTCAGCATTTTGATCTCTTCTTGGTGAAGAGTAGCCCACATTTCCCCCCAATCTAGAAGGGTCGCCTTGCCCAGTATGCTCTGGACAAACATCTCCCAGTCTTCTGAGACTGCATTCAGGGTTGTTCTCACCATCAATTCTTGATCCAGCGTGGCCTCTATGGAAGTCAGCTGATCCCGGATCTCCTTCAATCAACTGAGGAAGGGGTCGATTTGTTCTCCCTTCTGCATCTGGTATGATCGCAACTAATTTTCTAGTAACATCCTTCTCTGCACAGAAGTATGCTGGTACAATTTCTTTAGGGCCTCCCACATCTCATTTGCTGTTTCCTTTTCGGCAATATGTGGTATTACATGGTCCTTGACCCCGTCAAGGATGATGCTCTTGGCCCTCGCCATTGCCTCCTCGTAATTGTTGTTATCAGCTGGGTCAACTGGGATAGCTATAGTCCTCAAGGCAAAGTTCTTGACACGATTCTTGTCTAGAATGGATACGATTCTGGCCTTCCAGACTACAAAGTTTGAGGCTCTGTCTAGTTTGTCCTGGTCTCTCACCCCGTTCACCGCCCTCGCGCTGCTCCTCTACTTCCCTTCTGGAAGTTCTCGGTATGACTCCCTCTGAGCCTTGATTTCCCTCTTGGAAACCCTTCTGCCAATGTTGAGATGGCCCCACTCTGATCCTTAATGCCTCTGCACCACTGATCCAGATTTCTTGGCTAGAAACCCTCTATAGCAACTCCCTCCTCTTTGGTCTTGCTCTGTTAGGTACTGTTCTGACTACTATACTCCACCAGCTCCACTCTGCAACTTACCCACAACCTCCTAAACCGCAGCAAACTGAAGGTTAGAGCTCCTAGGCTCTGCGCAATCCTGGTACCAGCAAATCAACATCCTCAGCCAATTGCGTCAGCCCTCCTGGCCTTTGCGTGGCTCTGTGTGAGCCTGCCTGTGCCTCCCTTAGCCTCTGCGCTACCTCTTCCTGGCTCAATCTTGATGATGCAGGCACTGCGTCACCCCTTCCTTGCTGCTACTTTGCTAGGAACAACTTCTGTCACTCGGGACAACTATTTTCTGCTGTTGCTGCTCTGCTTGGCTGATGTCCTCAGTTCTCCTGTGATCTGCAACCACGCTCTGATACCATGTTGGAATTTCTAAGTCTGACACGTTAGAAACCCTTCATGCAATTTACTGATTTATTCCTACCTACTTGTTCTGTTAATTAACAAGTTATTTACCATGTAAATACTGGAAATAAATACAAGTACATGCTCAACACATTATAGATCATCAACTGACGGAAATAGAAACAAGCACACAAGCGACATCGTTGTTTTTGGACTAATGTCCCCGGAAGAAGCCCAATGCGGGAAAACCGGTGCAGCTATCTGAGGGTTTGATTTATTAACCAATTTCAAAATACAATCTGGGTGCCAAATTTGGCTCACCCAACAGAGAAAAATCTTGGCAGTAGTTCCTCTCTACTCGGAAGCAGATATTCGAGGCTCCAACTAAAACCCCTGATAAACACTCCGACAACTCCACAGCTCCAATCTGCCCCACGAAACCCGAGCGTCAAAGTCTAGGGATTGCGTCAGCCTCTCTTTGGCTCAGTGTTAGCCCAACGTTAGTCTCTGGAGGCACTGTGTCAGCCCTCTGGCCCTCTGCGTCACCATGCTGGCCCCTTGAGGCACTGTGCAGTGCCTGGCTACCTCTGTGTGAACCCTTGACTGCTTCAGCGTCCCTTTCTCCAGCTACTGCGCTGATCCTCCCGGTGCTATCTCTGTCTCTCCGCTTCTGTATTCACTGCCCCTCAGCTGCAACTTTGATCACTCTCTCAACTTTCTCAGCAAACCCAGCGCTAGAAAGTCGAAATCTTGATCTCTTGGTGTGTTCTCCAAGTGACCCTCAAGCCTTCTCTTATACTTTTCTCGTTGACAAATCAACGACCGAGATTAAATCCCTAATCAATGACTAAGATTAGATCTGGCTTGATCCATGACTTTTGGACCATTCTAACACAGTTTTATATTAATTCACATTAAAATTTTATTTTCCCTAAGTCTAGACTTAGGGACTCCATTAAAAATATTAATTATTTTAATATCCCCCAAACTGTTTAGAATCTACCCAAACCCTTTCTGGGTATTGGAGATCTCATGTGCCTTAGCCTCTCCACCAATTTTCGTGGCTAGAGCACATTCGATGCTACCCCAAATCTACACATTATGCAAGCAGTGGGAATGGTGGGAAGATTTCAATAAGCTCATAAGCAATCCCACATGTTGGCTGTGAAAAGAATTCTCAGATACTTGAAGGGAACTCTTGACTTTGGTCTTTGGTATCCCAAAAGCACAAATATTACAGTAACAACTTATATCGATGTTGATTGGGCTGGAAGCATGGATGATTGTAAAAGCACCAGTGGAAATGCATTTTTTATGGGAGATTGCTTGGTAGCTTGGCTCAGCTAAAAACAATCATCTATATTTCTCTCTACAGCTGAAGTCGAATATATAGCTGCAACTGACTATTGTACACAAATACTATGGATGAAGGAAGCTTTGAAGGATGTCAACAGAGAAACTAAACAGCCAATCACCATCTATTGTGACAACACAAGTGCCATCGGTCTCAGTAAAAATCCAGTGATGCACTCAAAGACCAAACATATACCAATCAAGTATCATTTTCTCTGTGAACAGGTGGCTGATCAAAACATCAAGTTAGAATATATCAATACTAAGGAGCAGATTGCAAATATTTTCACCAAACCTCTTCCTCGAGAAGCATTTGAACATCTCCATCAAAAGATGGGGGTTATTGCTTTAGCATCACACTAAATCGATTCTTAAAATGCCACATGATAGGGGGAGCAGTTCGACGATCGGAGTCCTTGTGCACTCCTTTGCCATTGATGTCAAAGGGAGAGAGAAGAAGAATATTGCCATCAATGACAAAGGGGGAGATTGTTGATCTAGATTGTCATTGATGTCAATATGGCAATATTCTAGGATACTAAATGATGATATGAAGCCAAGGAGAAGCATAGCATATCCATGAAGTAACAGGAGCAAGAAGGAAAGCCATCAGGGAAGCCATTGGAAGTCATATCGGAGCAAGAGAAACATATCGAGAATCAAAGAGTAGCTATCGGAAGTCATAGGAGCGACAAGCTAAGAAAAGGCATATGCCCAAGAATAAGAGCCATATCGGAGGAATTAAGGAGAAATATCGGAGGAAGGAATAAACCATGGAAACCCCTTAAAAGTTCACAACACATGTAATAAAACAAACCGAAGGAGTTAACATATTGGCATATATAATATCGACTGGTTTTATTATGTGTCATCGCTCGAAATCCTCGATTGCGATATGAGCATTGCGGACCCGATGGTTCCGTTACATTCGCGTTAATACAATATCACATCTGCCATATTGCAAGTTTTTAAAGCCTTGTCATGATTGAAACCTCCGATTGCGATTTGAGTTGTGGAACCGATTGCTCCATTATAATACGCCCTATTGTAATATCACGTCCATAGTATTGCGAGTTTCAAAAGAATGACGCATAAAACCGTCGATTGCATTAAGGCTTGTGGACCCGATGGATTGCTGATTGTGATAAAGTTGTGGACTTGAAGATTTATTGAAAACAACTTATTGAATATTGCATCCGCTCCATTGACAGTAGGGGGTATTGAAAATGTTATATCGTAAATAGAAAGGGTTGGATTTCGGGATTTTCATGAAGTTGCGATTGCGATAGAGTGGTGGACCCTAGACCATCGATTGCGATAGTGTGGTGGACCCAACAGAGTTATCAAAACAATTTAATATAATATCGCATCTAGTAGGGGCAATCGACAATTGGCTGTGTTATGAGCACGACTTGTAAAAGACCTCTGAAAGTTGCGATTGCGATTGAGGTAATGAGGTGGATGTGGGAGCTCATGTGGGTATGAGCTCTCTTATGAAATTTTCTATAACTAAACAAGTCTGTGAATAATTGGATGAATATTCATAAGTCGACCTCTCCCTCCAATGAAAGTGTCTCTTGGTTATTGTTGAGACTCGTATAAATACGGGTTAAAATGCCTCACCTCAAGCATCGATCTCGACATCAGGCACAAAGTAGATGTGACAGTTCACAACTCGTGAATTCAAAGAAACAGAGAGAGCCGAAGGTTGAAGACGGACGCCGAAGGTCCAACGTTGAAGAAGAAAGCCGAAGGTCTAGCAAAAGGAAGGAAGCCGAAGGTCAAGCAAGTCTATTGGTTGGGTTATTCTCTAAAAGGGCTCGTGAGAAGCAGTCACTCCTGAAGCAGTTATGTAGTGCAAACAACGATCTATTACAAAGAACACAAGGACAGGGAGCAGTGTAATACAATCAAAACATTTCATGACAAAGCAAAACTATAGGGTCGGAGCCCTTGTGCTTGGTGCCTCAGAATTGGAAGGATTGGTGTCCTTGGAGTTGTCACTCCTAAATCCAGGGTTGGTGCCTTGACTAGATAGGGTTGGAGCTGTTGAGGTTGGAGCCTCATCAAAGTCCAAGTTGGTGCTTGGCAAAATTATTAGATATTGTATTCAATCTTTTTCTGTATTTTAGTAAAATTATTTCTTTGATTAAAATTGTGAAGAATCTAAACTGGTAATAATAACAATTGAAAAGAAATATTGATTCAACCCTCCTCTCAGTATTTCCAACATGTCTCACCTTCACTAGCCGCCTGAAGGCGAGATAATAACTTGCAAATCTTGTTTTTGCAAGTTTTAGCAATTGCAACTTGGAGTGAGTGCTATAGAAGTAGTTTACCCTTGTATGCCCTATGATACATTTAGTGAGTTTCTTCCCTCTCATGTAAAGCTCATTAATCCACCCACATTCTTTTTGCCTCACAATATCATGCATCAAAAGGTTCAATGTGTGAACCAGGCACCTAAACCAAAAGATGTGTCGATAAGTACGATCAATAACTTTTCCTGCAGCCTTACAATTTGCTGCATTATCTGTGATCACTTGAACCACATTATTCGGACCAACATCTCTGATTGATTGCAATAGGAGATCTGAAATGTTTTGGGAAGATGGACTAATGGAGGAGTCATGACATGTAATAAATACTGCACCACTAGCAGAAATGTTAACATTGACAACTAGGGCCAAACTCCATATGGGTCACCTTTATAACAACTGATATTTTTCTTGAATTCCTCTCTCCAAGAAATGTAGGATTGATCTAAAGATCATCGAATTCCGACATGTAAATATAAAGATATGAATTTATTTGTATTATTGACAAATTGTCAAGGTCGTCCAGTAATCAAAACATGCATTCTTACACCAGTTCATCCTTAACGTTGCATCTAAAAGGATGAGACCTCAAGTCATTATTTGATCATCTCATCCTCACATCTCTCTCTCCTCACTTGATTGGGTACACTAATATATGCAACATCTCTAACACGTGCGAAGGAAGAAGGAAGATTTCTGTTTGGGCTGCGTTGACCAGTTTGACCGAATTTCAGAGTTGCTATTTTGGGTTGCGTTGACCAGCGTTGACCTCCTCTTCACTGTGGATTTGGCTGAGGGTCTTCTCCTTGGCAGGTGACAGATTTGGGCATGAAAATCGAGGTGATCTGACCTTGGTTTGACTAGCGTTGACTGTGTTGCTTTGTGGTAGCATCAGATGTGCTCTCTACATGAAAATTGATGGAGAGGCTAAGGCACATAAGATCTCCAAGACCCAGATATGGTATGGGAAAATTCCACCCAGTTGGAGAGATGTTAAAATAATTAATATTTTTACTGGGGTTCCTAAGTCTAAACTTAGGAAAGTTAAAATATTAATGGGTATTAATATAAAACTGGGTGAGAATGTTCTAAATGACATGGATCAAGCCAAATCTAATCTTAGCCGTTGATTAGGGACTTAATCTCGACTGCTTAATAGTCAACAGGAAAAGTATAAGAGGAGGCTTGAGGGTCAGTGGGAGATACACCAAAGTTGATCAGTCAGTTCGATTTTCTGGAGTGTGGTTTGCTGAGAGAATCAAACTAGTGATCTATTGCAGTGAGGGGTAGTTCAGCAGAAGGCCGAGAGTACATAGCAGAGAGGTAGAGATAGTGTTAGCAGAGAGGTAGAGATAGTGTCAAAGAGACAATGCAGAGGCAGCTGGGATTGACGCAAAGGTTGAGGAGCCCAGTGTGGGTGACGCAGAGGGCCAAAAGGCTGACGCAGAGATATAGAAGGCTGACGCAAAGAGCCACGAGGCTGACGCAAAGAGCCACGAGGCTGACGTAGAGGCAACAATAGCTGCGTTGAGGCTAGCAGGGCTGACGCAAGGTCAAGAGGCAGCGTTGGGAATTTTCATGGGGTAGACTGGAGCTGAGAGGGTGACGCAGAGCAGTGGAGAAGCTTTCACTGTCTAGCTAAGGAGCTACCATAGTTGCTATGGGATCAATCATTGGGTAGATAATCAGCGGGAATATTTGTCTCCGAGGAGAGGTACTACTGCCAAGGAGAATCTCTGTTGGGTGAGCCATCTTTGGCACCCTAGTTGTACTCAGAAACTGCATAATAATAAAACCCTCATATCTGCTGCATTGCTTTTCCTACATTGGGTTTTTCCGGGGACGATTGTACAAAAATAACGGTGTCCCTTGTGTGTTTGTCTTAGTTATTTTAGTTGCTGATTTGTATATGAGTTAGGGCTGCATTTGTGTTTATCTCAGTATTTATATTTATAAATAACTTGTTAGTGGAATAAACAAGTAGGAGAAATTAAACCAGATAAAGCAGTAGGGATTTCTAACGTGTCAGACTTAGAAATTTCAACATGGTATCAGAGGATTGCAGACCACAGGAGGACTGAAGGCACCAACAATAATTTGAAGAATTTGCAGCAGTAGAAGCTGCCGCGAGAGACAACGCTGTTCTAGAGTAGAAGTAACAGAGAAGAAGTGACACAGAGGGCCTGCGTCATCATTCTGAGCCAGGAAGAGGGTTGTAGAGGCAGAGAGGGGCAGATCAGACCTGCGCAGTGCCCGATCATCTTTCTCAGCCAGGAAGGATTGACATTGTTTCCAAGAGGAGCAGATTCCGCCGTTGCTGGGATTGCGCAGAGCTTGAAAGGATTAGTTTCTTTAGTTGCTGGGGCTTGGGGAGATGTGGGTAGATTGTGATTGAGAAGCTGGTGGGGTACTGTTTCTTTGAGTGCAGAACAGTACCTAAGGGTACAAAACCAACGTAGAGAGAGTCGCTACCTTGACAGATTTCTAGGCAAGAAATCTAGATCTGAGTTGTAGTTGCAAGGAGTATTGGAGAGGAGCAGTTCGAAATTTGGCGGGAGGATTTCCAGTAGGGCAATCAGGACATAGAGGGAGATTTCCAGGAGGGAAGTTGAAACTCAGAGGGAGTCCAAAAGAGGAGCTGAAAGGGCAGTGAACAGACTGAGGGATCAAGACAGGTTGGACGAGGCTTCCAACTTTGTTATCTGGAAGGTCAGGATCCTAGCAGTCTTGGATCGACATCGCATCAAGGACTTTGCCTTGAGAACCGTGGCTACCATGGTCGACCCAGCTGAAAATGAGAAGTATGAGGATGCAATGGTGAGGGCGAAGTGCATGATCCTTGATGGGGCCAAAGATCATGTCGTACCACATATTGCTGAAAAGAACACAACAAAGGAGATGTGGGACACTTTGACGATCTTGTATCAGGGCACTTCCTTGCAACAGAAGATGCTATTGGAGAATCAACTGCGATCGTATCAAATGCAGAAGGGAAAGTAGATAGATCCGTTCTTCCTCAGATTGTAGGAGATTCGTGACCAACTTACTTCCATAAGGTCTACATCAGATCTTGAGTTCATGGTGAGGACCTCCCTGAATGCAATCTCCGAGGAGTGGGAGACATTTGTCCAAGGCATTTTGGGCAGAGCTACTCTTCCAGGATGGGAGGAGATGTGGGTAGCTCTTTGCCAAGAAGAGATCAGGAGGTTGGCCAAGTTGGGGAGTAGTGGCAAGGGAAGTCGAATCAAGAAAGAGGAGGAGGAGGATGCGACTCTAGCATCTATGGGATAGCAAGGGAAGAGAAAGAAGAAGGACATCTCCAAGGTGAAGTGCTTACATTGTGGGGAGCTGGGACATTATACATCCCAGTGTTCAAGGAAGAAAAACAAGGGAGAGTCTTCCGACTCCAAGGTAGCTCCAGCTAAGGCGGAGAAAGAGGTCAAAACGGATGACGATTGTGCCATGAGTGCTCATGCACCTCTAGAGAAGAGGTGGGGAGACATACTAGGGGTAGGATCCTTGAGGTGCCTAAACTCTCGGATCATATCCAACTACGAGAGCTCTTAATGACAGTAGCAGAATGACAAACGTCTGGTGGAGCAAAGTCTAGTGGAGCAGCAAGGCAGTGCTTGGGTGCATAAATCAAGGCCGCGTAGTGGAGGGTGCATGAGTGCGAGAGGCAAAGCGCTGTATCCAACAGCATAGTAGCAACACAGGGAGCACAATATAGCAACAGAGGTAGCTTCAGTTTTACGTGGCTTCCAGACTGGCTGGGATGTCAGTGTTTGGGAGACGTTAGTTACCTACTTCTCCGTAATTGAGTTGCAATGCAACAGTTAGTAGTGGCAGTGCTAGGGGCAACCAACATGGGCAACATATTGAGAGGGAGCAACAGTAAAGATGTGGCAGTGGTAGTGTCATGGGCAGCGGTACAGGAAGCAACAATGTAGATGATGTGAGGCAGTAGGCCTAGCATCAGCACAGGTACCCGTTGGGAGGATCAATGTGATGTTCCCATGGTGAAGCATTACTAGAGCACATTCCTTGCTAAGAGGGAGTGTTGATTTGTGGTAGCATCAGATGTGCTCTAGCCATGAAAATTGGTGGAGAGGCTAAGGCACATAAGATCTCCAAGACCCAGAAATGGTTTGGGAAAATTCGACCCGGTTGGAGAGATATTAAAATAATTAATATTGCTAATGGGGTTCCTAAGTCTAAACATAGGAAAATTAAAATATTAAAGGGTATTAATATAAAACTGGGTGAGAATGTTTTAAATGACATGGATCAAGCCAAATCTAATCTTAGCCGTTGATTAGGGAGTTAATCTCGGCCGTGTTGGCATTATAACGCAGGCTTGGCACTATGGCACAAGTATTGTCCTTGATGGCAACTCACTCGGCAAATCATTCAGATGACAGTTTAGGCTCACAGGCTCGTAGAATAACGGAAAAGAAGGTATACGCAGGTTCCCGTTGACCGAGCCGTATATACACGCGGGATCGCTGATGAAAAGGCGCATATGCATATGCACGCACTTTCATGCAAGGAAAAGCGCATACATGTGGGAAACCTTGTTTTTAGTCCATAGTATTTAGTCCTTGGTATTTGGACCTATGGTTTTGGACCATGGTATCTCGTCCGAAGTGTTGAACCTAGGTATTGGGTCCCAATTATTGGTTCTAAGTGGTTTTGGACCATGGTATTGAGTAAGACCTAAGACTATAAAAGGGGAAGGAGATCATTAGGCAAATGCACTCAAGGATTGAATATCTGATGAAGAGAAAGATCTAGAATACTTGTCATTGGGTTATGGTGCATAACTGGATCTGAATCAAGGAAGAACCTGAGCACTAGAAGAAGGATAAGTTCTATTGATGGGTCAAGATCTTAAGGCTTGAAGAGAAGTATTTTTGTGTGATTTTGATCTATTATATTTGGCGCATGACTTGATCTATAAATTTGATAATCTGGGTATGACTGATGTCTGAATAATTGAAAAGGGTAAATTATCTTTTATAGATCTGTACGCAGGTTCAACATAGCAAAGGCGCGTATACACGCTGGTTTGGTAATTCAAAACAACGTATACACATGTTTGCCTTAATACAGCAGCGTATGCACGCAGGTTCTATATATTGAAGTAGCGTATGTCTCACAAAATATGTTTTAGCTACTTCTGTTTACTGTTGCAGTGTTCTGGGTTCTGGTTGGGTTATAGTACTGTTACTGTATTCCGGTTACAACATTCAGAGAAGTGATTGTTTGATTTAGTTTTCAGTTGATACAAAGGAGATTGGTTGATTCAGATATATTTGATGTTTGATTGATGTTATTGATGGATCCAGTATGAAAATTTATGAAATGTGGTCCCTGGAAGAAAAGAGAAGGTTGTAGCCTTCTGTAGGTCTGCACCTACGTACTAGTACATCAGCTAGTACAAGAGCTAAGGGGGTTGTATCTTCCATCTAGGAGAAGCCGGAGAACGAGAGAAGGTTGTAGCCTTCTACAGGTAGAACCCTACGTACTAGTATAAACACTGCACTAGTACCAGTGTTGTGAAAATTGCGATAAAATCGCGATTTTATCGTTTTATTGCAATTTTTTCGATAAAACGATTTTATCGCGATTTTTATACGAATTTATCGTGGGTAATTTTTTTTGCACAATTTTTATGAAATTATCACGATAATTTCAAATTATCGTGATAGATTCGAATTTATCGCGATAACAATTGAAATTATTGTGGGGGTCTTCGTAGCGAGGTTTTATAATGTTTTTTTTTGGTTTTTTAAGGGATGCTAAATGTTTGAAATGCAATTTTTTTAAAGAAACAAATAATTTTTGAGTGGGGCAGCTTAATGATCAAGTCTAGGCCCTGGTATTGATATGCTATTCATGGTAATGTTAAATTCTTAAAGTAAAAGTGATATTCTCCTTAATCTTCATTTTCATCCTTTTACTTAAATTTTTAACATTACCATGAAATGACTCAGGATGTTTTAGAGTGGTTCTGGTCTCATTGGATTTCATATGGAGAAAGTAGAATTTTAGATTTCATTCAAAATCCAACAGACTTATCAGTTTTTCAGGATTTTAGGATTGGGAGATTGTAATGTTTCTAGGTGACACCACTTGCCCGGGCTACCCCTGCTACCAGTAGAGGACGTGGTCTACCTCCTATAGCTCCTACTTCTAGTTCTTCACCTTCTAGAGCATAGCAAAGTCCACTGCCAACTCCACCAGCACCAACATCTACATCTAGAGGGAAAGGGAAAGCTGTGGCATTTTCTCGCAAGAGGGGCAGAGGAAATCAATAGGATTAGACTTTAG